>JAVSBV010127775.1:0-17990 GCA_033117975.1 Parotocinclus spilosoma
ATGCCAGAGACGAAGAGTTTCTTCACGGATATTACATACTGTACACGTTCTTTGGTCCGATTAAGCGAAATTTTGGTTCAAATAAGTGAATAACATTACACATATTTAATAGGATTTGTTTCGGTATTTTAGGATTTGGTCCGAATAAGCGGCTGGTCTTATTAACTGGGGGTCCAATTAACCGGAATCGATTGTATTTCCTAATATTTGTGAGCAGTGTAGTTACCGTTTCATCTGGTCTGCTTCATCCATCCATCATCTTCTGCTTGATCCGCACTGGGTTGCATGCCAGCTGGTGACAACCTGAAAACTCCTGCAAGGGCAGGAACAACCCTAGATGGGACGTCAATCCATTGTAGGGCACACACACACACACACACACACACTGATAGCCACTTTAGAGACACCAGTTAACCTAACACTCATGTATTTAGACTGTGTGAGGAAACTGGAGTACTCGAAGTAAACCCACATGCAGACTCCACACAGAAAGAACCCAGGCTGCTCCACACTGGGATTGAAACTGGGACCCCACCGAGCCACCGTACTACACTTGGTCAGCTTCATTTAATTTATTAATAATCTATTTCTGCATTTTAGGTCTGCAGCACATTCCAAAAAATTTAAGACCAGAGCAATTCAGGGCTAGTAATGGAGTAGAAAAAGCTACATAATTATATGATTTTAAACAGGTCATGTCAGCAGGTGATTGTAATTATGATTTGGTATAAAATCAGCTTTCAGTTTGTCAACAAATAAATGAGAAAATTATTGAAATGTTTAAAAACGAAGCTCCTTAAAGTACGATTGGAAGGAATTTTCTTATTTCTACCTCTATAGTATGTAATATAATTAAACAAGTTAGAGAATTTGGAGTGCAAACCTAAGCTAAAGACCCATGATCCATGATCCAAGGTCCCTCAGATGGTGCTGTGTCAAGAACCACCATTAAACAATAATTGATATAGCCACATGATTTCTTATATAAGTAAATACCTTACTTTCCATAATAATAATAATAATACAGAGTATTCATTTACACTTCTGTGATGGCAGCATTAATGCAGAAAAGTACCTTGTGATTTAGAGCAACATTGAAGATCTTTTCCAGGGACGTCCATGCATTTTTCAACCGGACAAAGCAAAACCACATGCTTTACCATATTTCAAAAGCTTGGCCGTGGTAGAAAAGGGTTTTTTTGAACTGTCCTCCATGCTGTCCTGAACTGGCACTAATAGAAAATATGTTGAGAAACAAAAAATGCAGTCATGTTGACCCTGTTGCACATCTTAAAACGTGTTTGCGGGAACAAATGGGACAAAATGACAAACAAAGGCAAGTTGACCAGCTAAAACATGAAACATATGTTTTTCATACTGTCTGCAATAAAATAAACGTCAAATTTGATACAAAACTCGGTTCACAAACATTCTGAATGCTCTTGTGTGATCTCAGTCTCTTCTTTCTTGTTCAGCCTTGCATTAACCTTCAAAGCCCAAAACTTTGACAGGCTAAGACCAGGGACTTAATGACAGAATCTGTGATGGGACATGTGGTAAAAAGATGACACAAATAAATTCACAGGGCTTTGGACGGGATTAAAAATAAGGTTATTGGTTAAAACATAGAAAGTATGTAAGCACTTGGTTTGTTTCAATAGCTGTTCTGTGCTGATCAATAGAACAGTGCAGTTGCTGGCTCTGTACATTTAATGACCCCTGAGTATAGGCCAATGGACCACTTGAGGCTGCTTTATGGTCCACTTGGTCTTGATCTACAGTCAACGTGTTCCTCATCCCAGTGGGAGAGAATTTCTTCCCTAAACCATATTTAATATTTTTTGCATGTTTTTAATATATAACATACCTGGTAATCAAAGTCCAATCAACCATGATAGAACCGTCTACAGACATGTTGCAAGAAAGCTGTTTTAGTATTCAGAAATTATTTTCTCAGGTGATTGTGATTTGAAACAACAAATCTGAAGGACAAAATAAAAGAGGGCTGTATGTATTTCGAGGTCAAGTTGTTTGCTTCTACCATTGTTTGTCTAACTGGCTGATTGTGCCTTTAATATAAAACCGTTTGTCCTAGCCCTGGTTGTTACCATCGAGGGATGTTTGCTTGATTTAATGAATTTGTTATAATGCAAAGGCATTCATGCTACTCTCTCTTTCTTTCTCTTTCTCTCTGTGTTAGGGGTGGAGGAGAAGAGAATCCTGCATCTCTGGCTGAGAACTGTTTTCGGGAGTTGCTTGGCCGTGCAGCCTATGGCAACATGAATAATGCTGTTCGGCCTGTCCTAGTGTAAGTAGAGATGCTGTAGATCAATTGAGTACGGTCATGATGTAGTATTATCTGCATACACACTGTGAACATCCCATTTGGATCTCGTTTAATCTCAACAAAGCACTATGTGAAGTTGTATTGAATATGATATATACACCAACAACACAAAGATCATTATCACCTGTCTGACACAAAACAGCTCCAACCCACTCAGGATGCTCCACCCTGAGATTGAACCCAGAACCTTCTTGCTGTGAGGCAGCGGTGCTACCCACTGAGCCACGGTGCTACCCAATAAATAAAATATTGAAGAAAATAACATTAAGATATAAATATCTGCGTAATTTAGTGTAATGCACAAAGCCACTTCAGGATCTAGCGTCCTCGGCTGAAAAGTCTTTGGTGATCACCAGCCAACCGGAGGACAGAACAACTTGAGCAGAGGTAAAGTGGAGGAGCATCTTATTAAGTGAGACTAAAACCGGTACCGGTGTTGTTAAAAGGACAGCGTCTTTTAAGAACTTCTGATGCCAGCAGCACATGTAGAAAGGAGAGAACCAGCCATGATACACATGACACATCAGCAGCCCACTGATTCCCAGCAATCAACATTGCATCTATACATCCACAAGGTGGAGTAATATGGTAGATGTATATAATAGTGTGACCACAGTGACTAAGAACTCCAGCAGCACTGCTATGTCTGATCCGCTCATACCAAAACAACATAACACCACCACATCGGTGTCACTGCAGTGCTAAGAAAGATCCAGCAGCCAAATAGTACCTAATCTGTGTGGGTCATTTGTGTGGTAGACTAGTAAAGTATGTCAAAAAACAGTCTGGACTTGTAGAACTACAAAGTGAAGTGACCCTTAAAACTATAGAATTCCTAAGACTTTTGAACAGTAATGTACATACAACCTCATCCATAACATAACAACTTTTATGTTATTTATGTAATTAATGCTTTGGGAACATTGCTTATAATTGATTGTCAGGAGATGTACTTTAGCATTTAGCACAGCAGTGACCTGGATGATTATGTTCCATTGTTTTTTTTTTTTAATACCTTGGCTTTGGGAGATAAAGCCAAGCCCAATATTTTCTATTTGTGCTGTCAGGGCTTGCTAATGATATTCTTTTGTCTCGCCTCATGTCATCGCCCAATTAGGGCCACGCTGGATGAGTGTGTTAGAAGAATATCAAAGCATTTCATTCAGCCATTCGGTCATGTTACACCCATCTCCTTTTGAACAAATTTAACTACGAGTCGCAATTGTTCCTGTCTGTTACTATGGTAATATGTGTGTTGCTTCATTACCATCTTTCCCTAGTCAAGTCTATATGTGAACAGCTTTTTTAAAGTGTAGATTGAGTGTTTGAGCTTTTGTGCAAGTGTGTGTGGGTGTGTGTTGAGAGGAAGGTTTTGAAGTTCACAAAAAGAATGGGTTTAGGGTTTAGGGGAGAGGTCGGTACCTCTGATAGGTGGACAAAGCAGCAGCTCATGGTGGAGACAGATAGGTGGAAAAGAGGGAGAGAGAGAGAGAGAGATGGGTTTTAGGAGGAACGATTGGGAAAGCTTTCTTCCAGGCATTCTAAAAATAACTCAGATTGGGGGCAGATTGACGTCACCATGGCGACTGGAGGCAGGAAAAAGAAGGAGAGAAAGAGAGGAGGATGGAAGGAAAATACAAGGAAGCAGAGCAAAAGACAGAAACAATATACATACAGTATATGAAATAAAGCAACGATTAGCCATGAAAGGACTCGGTCAGAAAAAAGTTATTTCAAAACCTTGAAATAAGGTGAGTTATGATGTAGTTACTTGTGAAAAAGGGATTTATGACATGGAATTCTAAATTGTTTATTTGTTCATTAGTGACCTTAGCCTGTGCTGTTCACCAGGTGCTCATTAAAATTCTGGCATTTTTAGCACAGCTGGTGATTAAATTTAGAAAAGTGTCATTTGACCTCATGCTTAGTGCATTAGTGAATAAATAAATGTAGAAATGTTCTTATACACACAGATCATTGTATTGGGTACACCTTGTTTCTACATCTGCTATCCATTTTATTAGTATAAAGTGTATATAGTGCATAGCATACTGCTCATGGTAATTACAATATATTTCTGTTACTATGGGATGTCCCGGGATCTCGCAGGACCATTCCCGGTCGCACCAAATCCCCAGGATCCCCACAGACTTTAAGCCCATTATGCAATATCCACAGACAGACCACAAATAAGGGGAACAAAGTAACATTTATTAAACACACAGATCAGGCATAACTCAAAAATAGAAAAGAGTCCCATTCGAGTCCAGAGGGGGCCAAGAAACCCGGAGTCCTGAGGTCTGGGATAGGTACCGAGGGTCTGTTGAGCGGGACAGCTTTCAGAAGCTGAGGATCCAGGGATTGCCCTTTACGGCCGAGGATACAGACACGGCCTTTGGCGGCCAAGGATCCACCCTCCTATGACAGCCACGTGTCCAGGGACAGCCCCTACCAGCCGTGGTTCCTGGGTGCCATCAGCAGCCGCGGAACCCGAACGGCAGAGTATAAGAAAGGACTAATCAAAACAAAAGTCAAAGCGCGCACAACAGGACACAAAAAAGCAACATTAATAAAACATTTAAACGCAAATGAGCCGGCGAACACAAACGTGATCGCCAGGCTTAAATAATCAATAAAGTAATTAACGAAACTAAACACAGCTACGTAACAAAAAGAAACTAACCAATTGTGCCAAGAATGACGCAGGGGAAAAGGCAGAAACAAAACCACTACAGGAGCGGGGTAAAATAACAAACAGCGGCGAAAGATGAAAAGCGGGCTCACTGCACGAGCCCTAACAATTTCAAAATAAAATAATCCCCTATATTTTGTGAGCAGTGTATATAGTGTGTCTACAACTACGTGACTACACAGTCTATAAAGCAAAGTGATAACGACCTTAGCTACATAATTTTACAGATTTGTTCGACCCAATATCAGAAGAATGTGCCTTTTCTTGCAAGAGTACAGCCTTGTACTGTTACGGGATGTGGTGGTTTTTGGTGGTAGAGCCCAAGTATGCGGGATAGACGGAATCCCACGACATATTATAATAATAATGGGCAAATAATATAGAAAAAACAAAAGGGGATTAAGAGCAGAGCGAAAGGCTCCTGAACACGAGAAAATCAAAAGGATGAAATGGCGCACCGCTGTGTTGCGTCCTGACTGATAGCAATGCGTGAACTGATCGCGAGGGGGCGCTGAAGCCCCAATGGGGCAAGCGTGCAAAGAGCAAGATTTGGGACGTCTCCCAAGTGGCAAGGCACAGAGGTAGTCCGAACGCCAGGGGGCGAGCATGAGCTAGAATGCGCATGTAGCGCGGGAAAGGCATGCCGGGGCGCGTATAATTCAAACGCGCAGCTGGGTGGCAACTCTATCCGTGGTGTGTCTCATTTCGAGAGATGGGTCCCCTGTTGAGTCTTGGTCCTCCCAAGGTTTTTTCCTACCATTTTAGGGAGTTTTTCCTTTCCACTGTCGCCCTAGGCTTGCTCAACTTTTAGTACCTTTTAGGACAGTGTAATAGCGCATGAGGCGCATGGGGAGCGCACGACTATGTTACTGGAGACCCTCAAATGGCCCATAAAAAGACTAAATACCTCGGGGGTTCCCCCCCGTATGCGTCCATCGGCACTAAAAACCCCTGGACGTAACCACTATCCCTAAAGGTGCGCGTAAGGGCGCCCTTACCGAATGGAGACGACCTGGCACCAAACAGAGCTAAACTCTACACTGTATTGGCCACCGGCGAGGACGGCCAAGCGCTCCAGGGCGAAGGTCGAAACCCTAACATATACAAGTTTTGATATTCCTAGACTCAATTACTGCAGAGTCTTTGCTGGTCCTGCCTTCATGCTTCATAGCATCACTAAGAGGGTTCAAATGCAGCAAAAGTTTTCTTAATAACTTCTTTACTGAGATTGCTCCACTGGCTTTTTGTTGCAGCCAGGATCAATACTCCTGCCTTAGCTTTCCAGACCTCAAAAGTTTCTGCCTTTTTTACATGATTTGATTCAGCAGCCTCAGCCGGTCAGTGTGCAGATCTGCAGAGAAACATGAGTGTTAGAAGGTCTGTGTGCAATCTCGGGTAAAGTGTCAGGTCAACAGGTTTACCGGAAACCTCCTGCGCTCGGGATGTTCTTCTAGTGGTAGAGTCAAGCCTGGATAAATTTGGAGGCCTTATTTCAGGAAAGGCATCTGGAGTAAAAACCTGTGCCAGATCTAATATGTGGATGGTCTGCTGTGGTGACCCCAAATGGGATTAGCTGAGTGATTTGTTTTCAGTTATTGTTTTTCGAAAATGACATTCCCTGTACACCAGCTCATGTCTCAGATTCAATCTGGCACAACCTTCTCTGGGATCTTACCACGATTGCAGTGTTTCAGTGGCTTGGCTCCACAATGGCAGAATTAAACAACCACACCAGTCAGAAATGCCCAGTGTCTCTCTTCATTCTAATAAATAAAGGAGTCAGAGATGCCACGGGAAAATATGAATGGAACGCAACCATCTACACAGCATTCTAAACTGTTATAGACATGAGTACTTTTTTCAATACTACAGGTACATACACTTAAGAATGAAAGATACA
Organism: Parotocinclus spilosoma; assembly: GCA_033117975.1. Lineage (NCBI taxonomy): Eukaryota > Metazoa > Chordata > Actinopteri > Siluriformes > Loricariidae > Parotocinclus > Parotocinclus spilosoma. Next base: position 6,940 of record JAVSBV010127775.1, read on the forward strand.
GCTACAGATACAGCTTTTTACAAATAAGTAGAGGAATGTCATCCACACAAACACAAGTAACTTACAGAAGAAAAGGCTTTGAACACATCAACAGAGTTAAAGCAGTTTCAAGTCAAAGTGTGAGCTAATAAGCAAGTGATAACACAACCATTATGGTAATTGGCTCTTTCAGTGAGTTGTGGACCTAAAAATCTAGGTTTTATTTACTGTTGTAATTTATTATCATTTCTAAGATCTTGCTGCTCAGTGTTTAGTCTGTTAACACTGCAAATGTTTAAAATGTGTGTTTAATTAGACTTCCTGCAGCAGAGGCTCTACTGTTCTGCATGCACAGCAGCTAATGCATTTGACAAGTAGATATGTGTTAAGTCGTATAATAATAGTAGTTTCTTCCTACCACTTTCAGGGAGTTTTTCCTTTCCACTGTCGCTTTAGACTTGCTCAATTTGGGATTGGCCTTTTAAGATAATATAATATTGTAAAAAATGCTATATAAATAAAATTGAATTGAATTGAGTTGAACAATAACACAAATAATTACCTTAATAATAAGCATACTAACCTTCTTGGACCACAGACATGTATGCGAATGGACAGTGTTTGAACTGATGTTATTCACCTCATCCCTGTAGCTCTCTATGGTACATCCTCATAAGCTCTGGGCCAGTGATTAAAGTAAAGTAAATAAAGACGATGGTTTGTTGAATCACAAACATGGTGTCAACGTACCAGGGTTAGGGTTGTAACATCATTTTTAAAAATAAATTGTTTCCGTTTCAAGATTGAATATTATGGCTCCTGAATGGTCAGACAAGTTTATCTTAAATTAGTTGATACCAAATTGGTGCAGGATTTATGTCCAGTCAAGAGAAGCACACAGGTTTGTGGCAATTATCATCACATCATTTCTCGTTTTTCTTAAAATACATCTCCCAAAATAAGACGCATGCCATTTTGTATTAGTTTTGGCTTAGCCGTCAGCCTGTTGTGCACCATAAGCTCATTTTTAATGAATGGGTCCATGTTGTGTGCTTTTGAGACTCTTTTGAGGATCTGACTGCCTCTTTAGATGTCGTTCCTCCTTCCATGCTGTCTCCACATGCCGTTTTAAGTCAAATCACTTCATTTTTGAGACAGGATGGAAAGCAACATCATAGGTGGACAGGACGAAATTAGAGTCTGACTAGAACTTACCCCTGTCTCAGAGCAGCACACTAGATAGCATGTCCCTCCTTTTCCCCTAATGAAATATGGGAGAGGTCTTTATAAGGAAAAGTCTGAGTCTGTGCACCGGGCTTGGCAGGATTAGTTCTGGGTGTTGACTGGCGGGTGTAAGCGGTCACATTAAATTAACATTTACTCTTTTGTCTTTTAGCTGATGCCCTTAGCCAGTGATATCATCATACAATTCAAGCTATTGCAGGTTAAAGGCCTTGCTCAAGGACCCAACAGTGGTGGCTTGGTAAAGGTGGGATTCGAACCCTGGACCTTCTGGGCTCCCAAAGTTGCTTCGATCCAGTAGGCTGGTGGATGTGCTGCAGTTTGAGCGGGCATCCATACGGTCAGATGGAAGCGCAGCAGAGGTGTACAATGACAAAAATTTAGCTGCTTCTTTGGCAACATATATAGTGAGTCTAAAGTACTCTAGAGGGTAGTGTTTGTTTCCTGCTGAGACATAGCTGAAGAGTTATCCACTGTTTGCTCCTTTTTACATAGTGGCCTCTGGTTTATTGAACAGGCCTTGGAATTCACATCAAGCAGAGGAACTGGACAGGTTGAGTTATCGCACTCTCTTTTGGGACACCGTGCGTGCTTAAACTTAGACTGTGATCATGCACACTTCATCCCTCAATGCTATGTTAAATAGAGACGGCTGTCCTCACACCAAACGACTGATATGCCACGATTGCTCTGCAACTTCAGCAAGACTCTTGCTTTTGTCCTGCCTTAAGAAATTAGCCTGCGACTGTGAAATCTGTTAATGTCTCGTTAATGTTAATGTCTCGTTTGGTGTAAGGCCGCCTTAAGTGACACCTTGTGAGTAAAAAAAAAGTACTCCATGCCAAAATGGCACTAGATTTTACACTGATAGGTGCTGAATGAAGAAGTAACTATAAACAACAGCACTTAGTTATTTGAAATCCAGTGTGATGAATAAAATGCATTGCAGAAAGTGAAACATAAACTAAGGGATAGTAAAAGCTGTTAAATGTACCAACAGGAATTATCTTACTCTGTCTCTAACTGTCTTGCTCTCTCTTGTTCTCTTAGGCATCTGGATAATCATCGGTTGTGGGATCCAAACGAGTTTGCAGTATCCTGCTTCAGGATCATAATGTACTCAATACAGGCAAGAGGCACACACACACACACACACACCTTCCTCTCCCCCACCATTTATTTTTTTTTCCCCTGCCTCTTCCCGCCTGTTGATCCCAGGTGTTCAACAGCAGCTATTAAAGATAAGAAACAATCAGTTCACATCTAAAAATGGTGTTAAGGGTGCTATGTGTTTGTGTGCCTGCAGCAGAGATTGATGACCAACAGTCAGTGTTTCAGGTTTTGTCAATTAGCATCGTAAAGAAGAAGGTAGCACAGAAACATCTGTTAGGACAAATATTCCTGCAGATTTTTTGTTTATTTGTTCGTGGCCCAGTTCCGTTTTTTTTTCCTCATATGTGGCACAAATTAGTTTCTTTCATGGCAGAGTGAACAGCACAAAACACATTAAATCAGACCTTTTCAATTCCAGTCTGCCCCCTGAAAGCCAATAGAGCTCTGATATGAGGCTCTGTCTGAACAGATTTCACATCATCACACTGTAGGAATTCTTACCTCTTATGAAAAGGACTGTAGGACATCCCAGAGCTCATCTGTTTGATGTGACGTGATGTAATCAGATGAAACACTGAGACAATCAGAGCGTCAAGGCAGCATTATCTGCAGGACTGTGCTATCTTTAAGAACTAGGTGATAGCGCTATATTTTCAGAGATTTGTTTATAATGATAATTAGGCGCTTGGTGATACATTGGACCCATATCTCTCAACTGGCAGAATTTGCACGTTGTGTTTTTCACGGTGTAATTGGTGACGTCGTTTGTTATGCTTTGCCTTTTTGCTTTTTTGCTTAGGTTTGCTGAGTGTGTTTTTGTGCTGGTACCTCATCTGGCTTAAGCTTGTCAAGGAGATCTGACTCCCAAAGTTTGTTATATGTCACACCCACGGGCAGTTCCAGTGACCAAACTCGTCCTATTACACTCGTCCTATCACCCGAATTCTGCTCACTCACTCATTGCACACACCTGGTACTCATTAGTTTCTCATTATTTATACACACCCTTTGCCCTGTTTTGTCGCTAAGTCACTTGGCCTCTACCTCATCACTAAGTGTTACTCTTTACTGTTTTGTGCCAGTTTCTCATCGCTGTGCTTACCGTGTTTCCATCCCTCGACTCCGCCTTTTGCCTTGACCCTTGGACTTTGTTGTTTCATAGACGGGTACCGATCCCTGGACTGTCCAACCACATCTGTGCCTTTAGTTTGTTAATAAACATTCTGCCTGCATCTGTTCGCTGCGTGTGTCTCCATCATTACTAACACAGCGTTACAGTGGTTAATTCACAGATCAATAAATTCGTTGAGTGTTGAGCTGTCTTTGTTGGCAATTTTTTTTTTTTTAGATTGCTGAACAACATCCGGCTTTTTAAAGTCTATTATAGACTGTAAGGCTGGTGGTGTCAATTTTTTTTGCTTCCTGGCACAGTTTGTTAAAACTTCAACCTTTGTTTGCAGTATCTGGTGTGACCCCCCCTTGTGTAGCTATAACTGTAAGTAAATGTTTCCAGGAACGGTTGATCAGTTCCACACACCAACTTGAGATGTTATCCCAGTACACCTTACATAAAAGTTTCAATTCTGAGATGTTCTGATAATTTCAGCATTTGACATTAGAAATAAAGGTTGCCATATATATAGATATAGACAGATATGTATAGATATATATCCAATCTTCTATGTTGGAGCATATGAAGAGCAAACACAGCAGTTTACGAGGTAAGGAAGTACGACTTCATGGTATGTGCTGTAAAATCTTGTCTTTCAAAATGCATGTTTTCTTCGATCAATAATTACGTTGGGACAGAGACTGAAAACTATTCTACACAACAAACCTGTTCACATTTCCAAATAACGCTCATGAGTGTTCAAATGTGAAAATCATTTCCAGTTTTCAGTTTGAGCACACCAAGCTTATGGTTAGGGATAATGACTTAGTCATTTGGATTGGTGACATTTTATTGCTGCTACTTTCCACATCACTGGTTTTGAATTTTGACAGGAAAAAGATTGCGTTTTGATGGAGTTGTATTTATCTTTTGTCTTGGCAGGAAAGAAAATGTTTGAATAAGGCAGTTATCTTTGTTAGTCGTTACAACATTGTTAGTTAGCAAATGCTTATGTGTTAAAACTGGCATAAAGGCTGGTTGCTACATAAGATTAATTTAGTAATTGAGCAATAAAAAAACCCAAATAATATATTTTTGTTCTGGTAATCAACAGATGATTAACATAAAATGAATCAACTATTGATGCCCAAAGTTTTGTAATAACATGTTGAGGAAGTAATGGTTGTGATGTTAGGGCGTCCATATACTTGTGGTCAGTGTTTGTCTGCCTAAGTGTTAATGCTATTACTGAATAGTATTCTTTATATTATAATATTAAATATTTTTATATATATATATATGTGTGTGTGTGTGTGTGTGTGTGTGTGTGTGTGTGTGTGTGTTTCAGGCCCAGCACTCTCATCACGTCATTCAGCAGGTTCTGAATCACCTGGACACACACAGTAAGAACACACCACGCGTTCGAGCAGGCATTGTCCAGGTGCTGCTGGAGACCGTTGCCATAGCAGCCAAGGGTTCTGTCGGTAAGCTCTGCGTCTGTCAGTTTAGTTGTTTTACATTCTTTGTCATGTTTTGGACTCAGTATTTAGACCAGACCTTTTGATTGAAGTGTGATTACATGCTTTTTTGTTCCAAAGTCATTTCCTGCTTGTTCTTTCTTTGACTCTATCATTGTTCTATTGTTCTCTGCTTTCTCTAGTTGTTAGTCATTGCTACTGTCTGAACCTATGATAAATATGTGACAAGCAGAGCCATATGATTTCCTTAATAGTACAGGCATGTGCTGTTTACCGTCCATATTACGCTCTGTAAAACAGGTGATTGAACAGACGTAATCATAGTCACACCGGCTGCAGGCTACGGTTTTGTAAATATAAAGGGTATTTTCAGAAAACCTTTTAGTGCAAACGATACGTAAATGCGTCAAAGATCCAGTTGTAACCTCGAGTGAAACAATGCCATAGATATACATATATATATATATATATATATATATATATATATATATATATGGAAATCACATCACAGCAAAGTTGACTGCAGCCAAACATGCATCGATAGATGCAGTTGTTTTAACATTTCATTGACTGCAAATGCATTATGCAAATTCATCTCAAAGACGAGTTTGTTCAGAATCAGCTAATGAATAATGATTCTGTCCTGCCCCCGGACTCTCAGTGTCTCTGGGAATGAATTCAGCTGTGGGCGGGCCTTAGCTGGCCTGAATGCTGAGCTTCTGCATTATGATTGGATTGGAGGATCCAAAAAGGCTGAATTCTGTTGTGATTGACAGCTATTTTGAGATATGTCACTTAATCATTAGGAGCTCAGTCTCATCACAGATTTTTATACTGCTCATAAAAACGTCAACATAAAATAAAAATATATGTAACTCCAGTCACAGTCCAGTCAGACTGTAATAAAAAAAATTCAAGGACTTTAGACTTGCTCGTCTAACTATATACACAGTGAGAAAAATAAGTATTTGATTTAGTGACGATTTTTTGCAAGTTTTTTCACCTTCAAAGAATGGAGAGATCTGCCATTTTTATCGTAGTTACACTTTAACTGCGAGAGACAGAATCTAAAAAACAATCCTGAAAATCACATTGTGTGATTTTTAAATAATTATTATTATTTTTAAATATTATGGTTATATCTTCATTAATTATTTTCGAAGGCTTTCTATTTAGTGTTTGTTACTCAATATGTGACTGGTGTTGAGATGAACTTGTGTATAGATCTCACCTTGTGTGTGTCGCTTACATGGCCACTGATGCCGATAGCGACGTTAAAGAAGCCAAATAAATAAATAAATCAAATTTAGTGTTTGTGTATTCGAACTAGTATTATTCTTTTATTATTATTTATGAGTTCATTTTTGATTGCTAAACCTTTTCAAATTGCAAAATATTATTACACTTTATTACTAAGTAACAACTTCATTCCTTCATTCACCAGAGGTTTTAGAGTTTTGGTTTTCCAAAGGCTTCTTCCTTAAAGATGTGGAGTTGTCTTCATCACTGTTACCCTAGGCAGTTGTAAATCTGCTTTGAGACAGTGATCTGTTGTGAAAAGTGCTAGATAAATACATTTGAGTGGAGTTAACTTGATGAATTGACTTACTCAGGAGGTTCATAATCATATTGATAATCACTGAGGTGATTAAGAATCCATTCTACTGCTACTCTTTGTCTGTGGAGATACCATGACGTAATGCTTTTAGATCATCGACCTGTTAGCAGTGACTGCAGCTAAAATAACTTGGCAGGGTTGTCTACATAGACTGAACAAAAATGTAAATCCAACACTTTTTTGCTCCTATTTGTCATGAGCTGAACTCAAAGATCTAATACTTTTTCTATGTACACAAAAGTCCTTTATCTCTCAAACATTGATCACAAATGTGTCTAAACCTGTGAGCACTTCTACTTTTCCAAGACAATCCATCCACCAGCATGCTGACTGCAGGAATATCCGCCAGAGCTGCTGCTCATAAATTGAACACTTATTTTACTACTATAAGCTGTTTTAAAAGGCATTTCAGAGAATCTGGCACCACACCATGTAACCACACCAGCCCAGGACCTCCACATCCTGCATCTTCATCTCCAAAATCTTCTGAGACCAGCCACCTGGACAGCTGCTACAACAATTGGTTTGCATAACCAGAGAATTGCTGCACAAACTGTCAGAAAGTGTCTCAGGAAAGTTAATTTGCATGCTCGTCATTCTCATCGGGGTCTCCGCTTAACTGCAGTTCGCCATCGTAGTCGACTTCAGTGGGAAAATGCACTTGAACGTTGGAGACGTGTTCTCTTCACAGATAAATCCTGGTTTGCACTGTGCAGGGCAGATGGAAGATGTGTATGACATCATGTGGATTAACGGTTTGAAGATGTCACAGTGGGGTTATGGTACGAGCACGGTGTATTATATTGATGGCATTTTGACTGCACAGAGATACCTTGACGAATGCCGAGGCTCATTGTTGTGCCATTGTTGTACTCAATTTCTGGAAGCATTACCACCATACCAAATGTCACCCATTGAGCATGTTTGGGATGTAACGGTTGATCTGGATCGGTGTATACGACAGCGTGTTCCAGACAATATCCACCAACTTTACACAGCCATTGAAGAGGAGTGGACCAACATTCCAAACAACCTGGTCATCTCTATGCAAAGAAAATGTGTTGCACTGCATGAGTCAAGTGGTGGTCCCACCACATACTGACTAGTTTTCTGAACCCAATACAGCCTAAGGGACACCTGACACCTTGGTTTGTCACACCTGTGAGGTAGATGGATTATAGCAGCAAAAAAAGAAGTGCTCACTAACACAGATTTAGACAAATTTGTATTAGATTTAGGCCTTATGTGTATATAGAAAGTCTTAAATCTTTGAGTTCAGCTCGTGAAAAATGAGAGCAAAAACAAAAGTGTTGCATTTATATTTCTGTTCAGTATACTTTTGGCCATATAGTGATATCTGTATGGTGATGATTTTATTTAAGTGGGCACATATATCAGTATCAGTATCAGAATCCGACTTTATTGCCATTGTCAGTGAACAGGATTCACGGACTAGGAATGTGTTTCGGCATAAAGGTGCACATGAAACAATAAGATAGTAAATACAAAATAAATCTCTAAGTACAAAGTAAAATAAAAATGAAATAAGATAAATACTATATAAGGTGCAACAGTGCTACTTGAGATTGTAATTGAAATGCAGTGATAGAGTTATTGAGGTAGAGCTTTTAGTGACGTGATTATAAACTGTTCATGATTTTGATCGTCGACCTCCTCCTCTGCATTACAGATAATTTCTAAACGCCATGTACTGTATGTGCTTGCAGAACATACCAAGTTCAAGCCTTTGGTCCATAAGCTCTGTTTGTTCACTATCTGAATTAGTTTCCGCTCTTTGTTTCAGTTAGTAAATTCAGTCTTAATAATTGGCACTGGATACTGCATACCTACAAGGTGTAATGGCTACCAAACACTTGTTTAGAAAATCTGAAATGCAGGTAATACATTATTTAATTATTGATGTTTGAACTTGACATCACCTACTTCTGTGAGATTTTTGGCTGAATCTGATTGCAGGCCTGAAGCTTTCCCATTATCCAATGGCTTATAAATCTGTTAGAATTGCCAAGTACTAAGTTAATCTGCCTGATAAAATGACTGAGTATATGACTTAGTCTGTAAAGTTTGTTCCTGTGTGTAGACTGTTGCTAGGGAAAGGTTTATAATCAGAATAAAACAAAAGTCAGTGGCATCAGTAGTGCCTGTTGGAAAGATCCCGACTTCTGTCACCAACATGTAAGTGCTGTTTAACCTTTTTTTTTGCAAGATGAACAAAGAATGTGATAATTTTCTGGTGCGTAATTATGGAAAAATGTGATCATATAGCTTTTGCAATAGTAAATTGCTCCTGGTCTTTTGTCTGCTCCTATTTTGCTTTCTGTAGCTATAGGGCATGGATTGCATGAGTGCAAGGAGTGAAATTAGATGTAGTTTTTAGATTATTTTCTTTTCTTGATTAATCTCTTTTAATGGGTTCTAATGCATGTTTTACTCCAGCCTGTTTATATAACCTGTTGGTTACATGTTGCCTTCTAGTGGTGGTAGATTCGAAGCACCTCTGCCTTAAATGTCTTTGTTTGTAGTTTCTGGAGCGGTTTGGCAGAGACAGCACTGGCTATGTTTAAAATGTAGTCCTCTGTGTACCATTAGTGGAATGCCTTGGCAGTAATAGAAGAAGAACAGCTTCCCTTCTTGCCGTGCTCACACCTTGTGCTGCCTTTGCTCAGTGTCAGGGTTGTATATGCAAGAATTCTTCATAGACAGCACAAGGCTGTTGCTGATGCCACTTTGAGCTGTCCATCTAGCATGCTTGTGTTGTGTTCTGTAAAGAACTATGCTACTTGAAGCATGTTTTTAATTCCTCTACTGAAAAAATCTAATGCAAAATGTTGATGTTAAGATTTCAGGTCCATATTAGATGCAGTTGTTGCAGGTTGATGAAGGTGGAATTAATTTTTTGCCAGATCTTAATGCCAGTCAAGTCAAAATGCATTCAGAACATTCAATGAAATAAAACACAGAGGAGTGGGCTGTTCTATGGAAATAATCAAAACCTGAGTGGTGTGATGTAACCTTAGTGGGAAACATTGACCACCCAGAAGCTGATTATGCCCCTGTAACAGCACAAACAAAACAGTGTTTTATTACTCATTTTGGGGCCTGACTGCCCCAGTCTGTTGGGCACCAAGTCCTTTTGGTTTCGTTTTTGCACATTCTTGGTTTCTTAGACACCAAGTTCCAATGGCCTATCCCTTTGCCAGTCTTTCCAAATGGAAATAAAGACCTCGCCTTGTTCGAGATGGATGCTGAGCTGAATGACAGAGCACCACTTTGTTTGCTGAGTCACTTTGACTCTCAAGAGGTCTTCCCTCAGAACCTGGGTCAGACACCATCTAGGACCAGGAGGATCTGGCATTTCAGAGTCTGGGAAGGACTGTTGGAGCAGAAATGCCTGTCATCTGAAATTGTGTTCAGAAGTCATATCTGATGTAGTTAGTTAGTTTTCCCACTCGGGAATGTGGGTTGGGTCTATGGCATATGGAACAGTACTACTGAGATGCCATTTAAGTAACAGAGTCTTTATATTTTTGTTTGATGGAAGTTAAAATGCATTCATAGACATTCTGATGAACAAGACAGAAGATCAGCCAGAATAAACAGGGACTCAGTCAGTGAATTTGACCCAGTGTATATATAGATGTAGCTTATACTGTAGAGAATATACTGGTATTGGGGTGCAGGCAGTACTATTTACAATAGGACAGGCACATGCAGGTACAAACACCACTTACAGCTTGTTGCAAATAACTAGCAGAACCTCATACAAACAAACGAGTTGCACTAACAACTTGCACAAAAAGTCTTTCAGTACCTCTGCCATTTTGAAATATCCCCTAATTTATGTGAGCAGTACGTTAGTGCTATGCTGTTATAGATTATTGTACATCTCTTAAACAATAACGATTCAATTTCAGCAGCGTAAACTACAATAAATTGCATGTAACGAGAGAAATACAGTGCTTTACATATAAAACTGTCCAATGTCGTGATTTGCTGTGTTCCAGACTTTATCTGATACGTTTCATCGTGAGCCTGCAGAACCAGAGGTCTTTCAGCTTCAGGAAAGGGCCAGCAGACTTCTGCAAAAGAGGTATCACATGCAGAATACTCCTTAAAACAAACATCTGTTCCAGTTTCCACAGTATTTAGGCAGTCACATATACATATACATTTTTAACAGACAGTAGGATATTGTACTTATACAGGCATACAAAGAAAGTCTGAATAAGTGTTTAATTATTTTTATCACTGTTATTTTCAGTGCTTAAATGAAGCGTTACAAATTGCAACCACAACTTCTACTAGGGGTGCTGAAAAAATCGATTCTTTAAAGGATCGCGATTCCTAGTCCTGGCGATTCTGAACCGATTCAAAATGCCCCAAAATCGATTTAAAAATGCGTTTAAGTTTTATTTTTTGCCGCTCCTACTTCCGAGCGTACTGCATATCGCATTACGTATCCACTCGGCCACCGTACAGCAAGCTTGTT
>JAVSBV010127785.1:0-17990 GCA_033117975.1 Parotocinclus spilosoma
CTTGTGCGTGTCGCTGGATGGCCACTGATGCCGATAAGTGACGTTAAAGAAGCCAAATAAATAAATAAATAAATAAACTGAAACCAGTCATGTGGCTTGACTCATACAAGTTTACATACAAGTATCGAGCAAGTGATGAGAACAGAGACCAAAATTCCTAGTCAAATTGTACCAGTTCTATTTCTAAGGGGTTTGAGATCCAAGGTATGTGGAAATGGAAAAGTCCATCAACAGTAACGTCTATCTCTATAGTTACCATTAACAGTATTTAGCATTTTGTATTCCTCTTAGTAGATATTACCAATGCTAGTACAAATAAGCAACAACCCAAGAACGCAATCCAGCTAAAACCATGTTAGCCTTTGACGTAGATGAAGGATCAAAGAAAAAGATAAAGTTATTTTGCTGTTGTCATTCCTCTTCCTCTCTCTCTCTTTCCATCTCTGTCAAACACACACACACACACACACACACACACACACACACACACACGTACACACACATGCACGCACACACACAAATGATGCAGCATTGAAAAACATAATTACATTTATACACACACCATTCACTTTATTAGGTTCTTCTCATTTTGACACATGTATCTGATCAGCCAATCACTTAGCAGACATGGTTAAAACAACCTGCTGTAATTCAAACCAAGTATCAAAAATGTCAAGAAACATTGAACATGGTGCTATACTGGCATGACAGACTTCTGATCTACTGGGATTTTCACAAACAGTCATTCCGAAGGTTTACAGACAATGGTCCAAAAGAGAAAAAATATCCAGTGAGTGGCAGTTCTCTGGGTAAAAATTCCTTTAAGAATTAGTCATAAACAATATAAAAGCATGTCTTGCATTAACGGTTCAGGCTGCTGGTAGTGTAATGGTGTGAGGATATTTTCTTGGCACACTTTGGGCCTCTTAATACAAATGAGCAATGTTTAAATGCCACAGCCCACCTGAGTATTGTTGCTGATCATATCCATCCCTTTTTGACCACGGTGCACACATCTACTAATGGCTAATTCCATCATGATAACTCAGCAACTTTGTGATGCTGTCATGTTAAGTCTCTGATGAATATTCAGAGCACCTTGGTAAACCTATGCCACAAAGAATGAAGGCAGTTCTGAAGGCTGAAGGGGTCCAACCCAGATGGTGAGTGTATAAAGCCCTTTGCCTGTGATATATAGCTTCTAGTAATTCTTGTTCCCTCTCCCACACTACTTACCATTCATGTGTATTCTCTCTGAGCTCTTGCTTCAGTTCAAAGCTATCTTGTTCTGTTGACTTCCAACACTGGAGTCATGAATGCTAATTAGCAATTAATAGGCAGCAGCCTTAGGGAAAGGGGGTAAGTGAAGGTAAATATCATGCTCTGGGAGGGAGCCACCATTTCTGGGGTTTCCCAGCCAGTGGCACAGATACACCCACAGAGATGATGCGTCAGCCAGTGCTTCCAGGTAAGGGCAGGCAGTGACCCCCTAGTGACCAGGGCCTTCATCTTCTCTGACTAATGCCTAATTAACCTTTCTCACTCCACACTCACACTCCTCTCCTCTCCTGTAATTAAATGTCCTGAAATCAGTGGATGGGGCACAGGTAGCAGTAAACACAGATAAACAGGTGTAAATGTAAACAGTCTTGTAATGGGAACCTCAAAATGCCTCAAAGTCATCTAAAATTGAATTAACAAAAAGTTATTGATAAAACATTGCATACAAATAGTTATTATATCATTCTACTGTTTTCTTGTAAGAATAAATTAAGATTGTTTAAGGAACAGGTATAAGCATCTGGCAGTATACAGTAGGGAAAATAAGTATTTGATCCCACCTACAAAGAACGGAGAGGTCTTTAATTTAATCTTATTAACACTTAAACTGTGAGAGACAGGATCTAAAAATCCAGAATATCACACTGAATGATTTTTAAATAGCTAATTTGCATTTTATTGCATGAAACAAGTATTTGAAACAGCAAGAAAATAATTAACATAATTAATATTTGGTACAGAAACCTTTGTTTGGAATTACAGAGGTCAGACATTTCCTATAGTTCTTGACCAAGTTTTCAGACACTCCAGTAGGGTTTTGGCACACTGCTCCATACAAATCTTATAAAGATCTTTTTGGTTTTAGGGCTGTCGCTAGCTTCCTCCAAAGACTTTGTATTGGGGTCAGGTCTGGAGACTGGCTAGGTCACTCCAGGACCTTCTTACGGAGCCATTCCTTAGTTGCCTAGGCTGGGTGTTTTGGGTCATTGTCAGTCTGGAAGACCCAGCCATGACCCAACTTTAATGCTCTTACTGAAGGAAGGAGATAAAATTTCACAATACATGAACCCATCTGTGTTCCCTTCAATACGGTGCAGTCATCCTGCCCCCCTTGAAGAAAAGCACCCCCAAAGTATGACGCTTCCACCCCATGATTTATCATTGGGACAGTGTTTTGGGGTTGTACTCATTCTTTTTCTTCTTCCAAACATGACGAGTGGAGTTCATACCAAAAAGCTCTAATTTTTATATTCATCCATTGGAAGTATATTAAACACTTTTTCCCTTCTGTATACTTTCCTGTATATAGTGAGAACTAAAAGCTTGAGACCACTAGAGGAAATGTGTCTACTTTGCATTTGGTTCCTCTGTCTTCACATAAATGTTCTTTGGGGTTTAGGTCAGGTGACTGTGAAGGAAAGCCATGACAACAATCTCTTTAATTTTCTTTTTGTCTTCAAGAAGTTGTTGCAAAGCTTTGAGGTGTTATGAATCATTCTCCATACAGATCCAAGCAAGCGCACTGCACCGTGTCACATATAGTTACTCGTGTCCAGCACTGTGATGAACTGACTTCCCATAAAGCACCCATAACCCTGATCCACATAAATGGGGTTAAACGTAAAAATAAACAAATGAAATCTAATATATTTTTATAATATAAAACTACAGTACTGGAATTGAAACATTTATTATGTGACTAGTATAAAACATTAAATGTATAGTATAATGTTACAGTTTTTTAACCACCAGCTGACACATACATTCTGACACCTTATATTTAATTTCACAAAACTTTTACCAAAATGTGTAAAAGAAAAGTGTTTTGTCAAAGCTTTAGTCATGGATCACCTTATTTCAGCTTCATCACACTTCTTTTTCATAACTGTAAATAAAAATTTCAATGAAAAGCACAATTAGACTCTATCTGTCTTGCAGAAACACTGCCATTCAACACCCAATGCACCAGTTACCATAAATGAAACTTAACACACAGCTGTCTTGGACTAGCCTTAACTGTTATATTAGATCTCCACAGATTTAGTAGCCAGTCGCCAACTGAAAACTGCCTTGATGAAAATTGGAGAATGACTTAGTTACTGCAAATACATTGTAAATACTTTGTTGTGCATTCCGAGATGCTTAAAGACCACAAAACTTTCATGTTCCAAATCATGTTCCAAATATCTAGGTTGTTCACTATGGGTAGAAAAACATAGTTGATTATGTCATGCTCTACACAGTGACTTCAACACATTTTTCTGTCCTAACTTCCCTGTAAAAATGAATAGTTATCTAATGCAGTCGACATACTCCCCAAATTGGCTTAACTAAAATAATAGCGTGTAAAACACTATCCAGCAACAACAGCTACTGTAACATTGTAAGAAAATAGTTTACAATAAATGTATTATACTCCAAAGAACATGCAGAAAAAAAACAGCACAAATCCAATTTGTAAGTGAAACACATTGAATAACCAGATACGGAGATGCACAGAATGATTGATTCCAGTAGATAGACTATCACTTACATTGTTGGAGCGCAGAGAGACTCTTCCTCCACAGCGTGCACAGAACTTAGTCTGGCAGTAGGAACAGAGGTTCCCACAGCCGTCCGCAAACTTTGTTTTGTGGCAAATGCCACAAGTGGGTGCATCATCCTTGTGCTGGCCCTGCTGTCTCTGTTGAGGTTCCTGTGCTGGCCGACGCACCTGATCTTTACAGCTGGAAAACTGCTGGTGCATACTGACAAAAGGAGAAGATACAAGAGAATGGGACAGAGGATTAGACGAGAGAAGAGGAATGCAAAAGATAGGAGACATGCAATAGAAAATATAGGACAAAAAAGAGAAAAGAAATATAATAAGCCAAATAATCTATTTTACCATTATTTTGCTCTCTTCAGTATAAAACGTAGCTCTAATAAAGCTCCAGTAATATTTTCGAATGATGTCTTTAACAATGCAAAATAACATAAAATTTTATGCAATGTACATTTTCAAATGGTTTGTTGCCATTAAATAATGCATAAGCATGAATAGGTTTTGTTTATGCTTTATCGGTAAAATCAGACTTAATAACACCTGCTAACAAGTGCTTGTCAAAGACTGTAACACATCTTGTGTTTTTGTGTTGATAGACAAACTGTTCATGAGCATAACCTGTGTTTGTTCTATGCTGTTCATCCCAGTTCCCCTCTGTCCACCAAAAGAGGTACAATATGAACCTACTGTATGCAGTATTCAGCAGAGACCAAAGTCAGAGACCACTTCTCAAAATGCTTGTTTGGATGTTTAGAGAGAAGGAGTCATACAATAGTAGGATAATAACCCAAAACACATCTAAAAGTCTCGCCCCAAATACTTGAAGACCAAAACAGATGAATGAGTGCTGGCTGGCTTAGTGGTTCGTCCACAATCACTTGAAGACAACAAAAGCCAATCATTCAGCAACACCACCAGACACTAAAATTTTGACATTGTGCTGTGTAACATGCAACTTGTCAAGTTTCTGCAAAAGAAGCCTTTTAACTAGTGGACTCAGACTTTTGGTCCACACTGCAGTACCAAGTTATAGTTCATGGCCTAAAACACAGGTCACAGCAATTTGTCTGGTAGCTTGATCGAAATATTTAGTCAGTCAGTTGTCATTTTAAAAAGCTGCTAATGTCTGTACTCGAATGCTGACTGAGCTGATGAACTGCCAGATTGGTGGTGAGACTGAAGGAAAGTAAAATTCCCGAGGACAGAGTCATTACAGCAACCACCAGTGAAAAACAATCAATAAAACATAGTTGTTCCACTGGACCATGGTCCTTACAGTGTTGGCAGGGGTAAAACCTTTCCCATTATGGCTTGTACTTCCTTCTTCGTTTTTTGTCGATATCTTTCCTGCACTAGCTCTCTGACTCTCACCAGACCAGTGAAATAATACATGACATACCAGATAAACACCCATTTCACACATGTTCAAGTCATTAAAATCAGCCAAAAAATCTAAAACAATTAAGAGCAGTTTTTAAATAAAAACTACAACTATAACAGATTTTCTCAACATTAAAAACTGGCAGTTAAGTCATACCTTACTTACATTGGGACTGTCTCCTCTGCTGTACCTTAAATGCATTTTCTTAATCTTAATCCACACAGGAAGGTACGCTAAGAAGAAAACAGTATACACAGCATTCGATGAACATTTTCCAAATCATACAACACTATCCCAGCGAGAGAGAGAGACAGCAATGATTCACATCTGTGCCTCCACCCCTCCACAACTGATCCACTCCTCCTGTGTACCCCACATAGCCCTTCCTTTCCCCACTATGGTCCCCAGCTAGCACAGTCTGCAGGTCAAAGTTCAGAAAAAGGGCAGCTAATACTGACTTCCCTTTCTGGGTCTCAAGTGATGCTCAGGTGCTCAAAGGCTAGCAGTAACTATGAGTGACTTTACATAACATAAGTTCAAAGATCATTGACTAGATTTAACCTGCTCTAAACATTTCTAGCTATGTAAATATACAAATGTTTAAATTAAGAGCAAGGCCAGAGTAAACCCAACTGCTGTGTAAAAAAAATCGAAACTCACAATGCCATATAAAACTAAAATTAAAACAAAACTTGACAAGAGGATTAATGCTCAACCAACTGAATAATTTAATGATAACGAATGAGCTGCGGGATGTAGAGAGGAAATTTACTGTGAGATGTACAGTCTAATCCGACTGACAGATGGCTGAAAAATTCTCAGCTCATCCGTGCTGCATAACCTGTGTTTCCACTGGCAAACACTGATTTTTAAAGGTTTTTCCAAATAAATCATTTAGTCAAATCAAATGTATATAGCGCTTTTAACCATGGTGCATTGGCCAATCCAAAACTGAGCAAGCCTAGGGCGACAGTGGAAAGGAAAAATTCTCTGAATGTAAAAGAAAGGAAGGAAGGTCAAAAAGGTGACCATGGCGAGTGAAGTTCACACCAAAAAGCTCTATTTTTATATTCATTCATTATAAGAATATTCTGCAAATTGAGCAGGTTAAAGATTGTACGCAGTGTGGTGTAAAATGTTGATGTAAGAAGAAGCTCTTACGCATTTTCAGTATTAGCTTTCAGTTTGTTTAAACTCTTAGTTTGGATGGATAGGGTTTCTTGCTGTTCTGGTGACTTTGGTGCCAACACACTCACTGATCTGCTAAAGGCACAAGTGGTTAGTACAATCACATCACAGATACTGTGTACATGTGTGTTTACTCTGGGTACTCCGGTTTCTTCCCACATTAAACAGACATGCATTAGATTAATTGGTTATTCTAAATTGGCTCAGTATGAATGTGTATGTTAATAACTAGTGAAATTAATGAGAAATGATTAGTGGGAAAGCAAAACAATCCAGGTGCTGGCTAAACAATAGAATCATACTGCAGCATATCACTATAATAAGATTGTATAAAATAATAACTGCATTATGTAATTGGACTCATAAAGATACTTCATATCAGGTATAAGAGTTTTATAAAGCAAAGCAAGGCTAGCCGCAATTAAGAGTTCACCCCCAGTCAACACAGAGTTCCCTATGAAACACACGAAAGTGCTGCCATCTGTCTTCCCCAGTACGCTTCACAATCTCTCTCTTTCTCTCTCTCTCTGTCACACACACACATTTTCTTTCTCTCTCTCTCTCTCTCTCTCTCTCTCTCTCTCTCTTTTTCTCTTCTCTCTCTCTCTCTCTTTATATATATATAAACACTTGTATTGCCAAATCAAATATAGATATAGTTATAAAGAAATAAGAGATACAAATATAATATAATAGTGTATTAATAAAGGAAATAAAAATGAAATAGTTGGAGTAAGACATTTTAAAAAAAAACTATCACAGAAAATAAAATAAGTACAAAAAGACAAGTAAAAAGTACAACAAATTAAAATTCTAAAGTGTTTGTGCGCATGTGTGTATCTGTGTGTAGTCACTCAATCCTCATCAGGTGGCTGTGTATAAATTGTGCTTCTAGTGTTCAGCTCACTCTATACTCCCAGAGTGGGTGGGGCAGTTTGTTAGGGTGTGAATTGTGTTGAACTTGGGGCAGTTTTGGTTAGCACTGCCACCTCACAGCTCAGTGACCCCTGATTCGGCTGTGTGACGTCTGAATGTCCATGTCTGTGTGGGTTTTATACTCCCACACCCCAAAGACGTGTGTTAGGTTAATTGGCGTGTCCAAAGTGCTCTTTTCGTGTGTGTGTGTGTGTGTATGCTATGATGTGTTAGTGTGTGTGAGAGTGTTTTAGTGTACTATAAAGTATTTTTAGCCCTAAGCAGTGATGTTAAAAGTGGAAATATGGAGCAAAGTCAGTCTTAAGATGAGCAGGCTTAGCATTGGCTGGACAGCTGCATTAGCAGCTGTGGTGTTGCATACCTGTCTGCCTCACATTTGAAGAAACTAATTTCCCTTATGGTAGCTAAAGCTACCATACATGTTTGATATGAGAATTAGCTTTGCACTAGACATGAGTCTAATATAACTAGGCAAAGATGTAAGCTTATAGCCTCCAAACTGCATATATAAAACCATGTCATGGTCTCGTCTACATAAATCATCGTGTTAAGCACTATAGAAACTTGCTTATACTGACTTTCCCATGCATGATGTTCAATTTCTGAAATTTTATAGCTTACAGACATGTTCACTGATCACATGATTAGGTACTTTATCTTCTTGTTTAATGTCACCGCCATATAAAAGCACTTTGTCATTCTACAATTACGAATTGTAATCTGTTTCTCTACATAATTTGTTAGACCCATTTACTCTGTTCTCTAATACTCAGAACCCCCTAAGGACCACCTCAGATCAGGTGCTATTCGGGTGTTGAATAATTCTCACTGATATGGTGCTGTGTTAGTGCACAGTATGTTGTATGAGTAAATCAGACACAGTAGTGCTGCTGGAGGTTTTAAACACTGCAGTATCCCTGCTGGACTGAAACTAGTTCACTAAAAATTTTCAGAATAATCCATCACCCAAAAAGTGTGATGGAACTGTGGGTGTCCTGACCATTAAGTAAAAATGAAGAGAAACAGGTGGACTACAGTATTTAAGTGTAAACTACAATGTGCTTCTTATGATAGGTTTAACAAAAAATAACTGACAACGTTTAAGAAGGTGTTCAATGCTATTAAGAAATGCTAAGAAAGAAATGCTAATACACTGATGTGTAACACCTAACTAAACATTATTTTTGTGTACACGATGTCTCAAAAGTAAGGAAACTCCCATGTACTATGAAACAGGTTTGGTGGATGCAAGCATGTGGAGGAAGGTGGAAATCTGTTATGCCATGTCAACAACATGGGGCCATCTTGAATGCCACCATCTTGAATTCAATTTCATTGAGTACTTCATGTTACTGTACTTTATTCACTCTCATGTTTACTCATGAAGAGTGATTTTTTTTGGGGAAAAAATTAAATTACCCATAATATCTATAGAATGTATTCGAAATGCTGCCCACCATTTTTGGAGTGTTAAGCCTTTTCCTCCTGTTCCTGTTAATTTTCATCTGACTGAACCACAAGCATAAACAATTTTGTTTTTTTTTTTAAGATAAAAATATTATGTATGTTTACAGAGTAAACATGTGCCACAACAAACCCCCACAGGTAGAAATCCAAAGGGTTTAAATCAGGAAAATGTGGTAAGGCTACTCAATTGGGCCTCTACAATCATCAACTTGGGAGGAAACTGAACATCAGTGTGGTTGAAACCTACTTGAAAGAAATCTGAATATTTTTTAGAATATTTTAATATTTAATAATGTTTTACAACAATGAGGGAAAAGAAACTTCATCTAACAACCTTGTGTAACAATCTGCCTTTAATTTTCCAAAAATAAGGGGAGGTCGATTAACTGAAGTACCCCATACACCTCACCATACCATGACCATGTCAGTCTAGTGATGGTTTGTCTCCAACCAACATTGGTAATTCTGTTTGTTGACCTCAACAGTCACAATAAAATGCACCTCATCACTGAGCAGTAGTAAGGAATGAAAAGTTAGCATTAATATTCAGTTGCTGTGTCATCCCCTCTGCAAATTATACACAACAGTCTGATTCGTTTCTCTTACGGTGTTGCAGAATCTAAATTGTGTAAGGGTGCCATTTAAGGGTAGACAAAAATGTCTGAATTAAGGCATGGCTAACACCACAATCCAGAGAGTTCTACAATGTAGGCTCTTGCTGAATGAGGCCAGAATAATGCTATTAGTTTTGCTGTTGGTAATTTTCAGTTGTCCAGGTTTTGTTTATTTGCAACAGAAATGGTTTCTTAAAAATTTTCAAGAAACTTGCCAACTTTACTCTGAATAATTGGAGGCTTTTTGGGTGAAATTGGCGACAAGACCTATACTTTATTCAACGAAAATGAGAATAAGCACACAATATGTATAATTCCAATCTTAGCGTTGTCAGTACAGAAAAAAATATCATCTTTTGAACATGATAAGAAAACAAAATTAATTAATTAATTAATTAATTAATTAATATGAAACACACCAATTTCCTGGGGAAATTCTCTGCCAATTTAATGCGTCACACCTTCGCATTTGAAAAAACTGAATACAAGCCAGCATGTTGATGACAGGGTCTAACACATTTTACCCCTCCCCCTGAATTTATTTCTAAGACTGAATCACTGTCTGCCAGAACATTTTCATTTTATGCTGGTGTATCCTTACTTTTGCTACACGCTGTATATAGTTTGTGATAAATCTCAGCGGAGGGCACTTACATGTGTACGAGGTCCGCATGCAGGAAAATACATCAAAAGCTTTTTGTTCCTAAAAAATCCTTTATCTTTTTGCTAAGATCTCCAGAGGATACAGAGACAGTGACTAGATTATATGAAGGAGTCTCTGGAGCTCAGTGTAAATTCAGCATGATTTATCTGGTGCTGGGACACTGGGTACTGATGGACTTGCAGTCTTTTGTAGGTTACACCAAAGCCATTAATCTACTGCAACAGCCCCTCCTAATATATATTATTTTATCCAGACACATAGACAACAGCTGGTCATTTGGTAAATCCACTTTCTGCTGAGTGATTTTTACTCTATGCTTTAGCACACTAATCAAATCAAATCTCTTAATCAAATCTTGCCCTGCTTGCAGAAGGTTGACCTACATAACCGTGTGCTTCAGTAGGGTGAATTCTTTGTGTGCTCCAAAAGAAGCAACACATCTTCATCACAGCAAGTCTGGACCTATACCACACTGTGTAACAAATCCACTGGGTCCCAGATCAAGAAAGTTACCGACAGTATGCTCACCAGCTCTTTCTTTCAAATCATAATTAAGCTTGGTAGAAAGTTAAAAAAATATTTCTGTACAGAAATCATGTACTGCTAATAGTAGCAGAACACCAACAATGATTTAGTATCACAAAACTGGTATGCTACACTAAGAATTTACAAGTATAAATTATAGATTATAGATTCCAGGAACTTTTTTTACAATACTATGAGAAATAATTTTCTCATAGGATTGGCCAAACACAGCTGCCTTTAGGCGGCTTCAGGAAATATATTATTTGATTAGGAGCCATAAATGCAGCTTTCTGTAATATTAATTGAAACTATTAAAACTACACAGGAAAGCTGGCTTCCCCCACAAATTAATTTAATTATACACAAAGCTAATAGACACTGACTGAAGCATATGTATCTTTGGATGTCTATGGCATGATCTTGTACGCATGAAGAAGATGGTGCTTTTAGATTACCACTCCCTGGACAGATAGATTTTAATGCATTATTTGATCAACTCACAGACACCAAGGGCAGTGAAAGCAGTGTGGACAGTGTGTTTTTCACATAAGAAAATATATTTTTGGTTGAGACTACAGAGCATGTTAAAGCTCCATTAGAGGGATTCGTATCTGGTGTTGCTGGTCAATAAATTAATCTGATCATATGTTAACATATATGCCCCCTCTACATTAAAAAAACATGTTTTTGCTTAGTGTTTTATTTAACTATTTATTATTTAATTATCTATTTTATTTTAACAAATAATTACTTTTAATATCCATACCACTTAACTCAAGTCAAGGCCTTACCTGCAGAAAGATTAAACCCAGCCTTAAACAGGGCACCTGTCCATCACAGGGTGCACACACACACACACACACACACACACACACAAACAAACTGACGCTTTAGAGAGCGGTCGGTATCAATACAGCTGTACTACTTTACTTGCACCATTATTTCTTAATGTTTAAAAGTGTGTGGAGAAAATTGAATAATAATGTAGAAAGGGGTCAAGAAAGTGTTAGTGGGGAAAACAATCTTTGTAAAAAAAAAAGCCTTTGTAGGAGATGTGAACAAACACTTGACTGATTTCTAAAGCTAGGAGGCAAAAGTAACTAAATACAGTAATTTGCAAAAGTCTTGGGTCATCTTTAGATTTGTTATTTTAGCAACAGTGTAATGACTGCTTGTTGCATTGGTCACAAAAATCTACAATTTGGATTTGACACTTCATAATACTCTCTCACTGATCTCCGTCTCTGTCTTTGTACGTTTTAGCATATTTTAGTTATTATATATTATATATATATTTATATTATAATTTTCATTTTTTTCTACTTCCCATAAAAAGTGTATTATTTTCTGAATCCCTTCCAAAAAGACCATTCCTGATCAAATTTCTTCAGGCTGTATAAGGGTCAACTTGGCATTCCACTAAAGCTGCCAAATGCTGCTATTGTTCAAGTGTAAGGTAAGGCCACCCTAAATACTTTTACTATACATATTACTCTGTAACATGTAAATCCTAAAAATTCCTGATTTTTTGTATAATATTAAACCTAGATATATAATTAAATATAAACATCATACCATTGGTAAAGAGTGGTATATCTATTCTTACACAGTATTGTATAGTATTCTAAAATATTAGTTTTCCTGGTATGGATGCTAATAACAAAGCAGCCTGCTCTGAATTAAAATTCCTTAATGTGTTATTCTAATACACTCAAATCCCCAATTACATACGTGCACTCAGGTTTTCTTAGCGAATCAAATGTCCATTATGTAGTTTCCTTCAGTTTGTTCTCACTGTTTCAATATCCGGTCCTGATAGTTGTCTAGAGTCTACTGGCACTGTGTGTGAGACCCTAGGTTCACCTTCTACACACACTCTGGGTCTTATTTGGCTTCGATCTCAGTTGTACATTGTGCCAGTGTATTACTTCTGCTCCCTCAGGCCAGGCAATCAGGCATGAGAGTGAGTGGACGCAGTGTGTGGTTCCATATGGCACCAACTGCACATGGCTGAACTGGCATAACTGTGTCTGTCATCCACCGGAACTCCCCCACTGTGGGTAACATTCAGAGCATCACCCCCTATTGTGCCACAACAACCATTTCCAATACATTGTGGTATTTATATTTCTAAATTCTAATGTATTTATAATATTATACTGTATTTTTCTATTTAATGAACATTGAAAAATGCTTAAAACATTTCCCTTCTTTTGGATTTTAGTGTTGTCCTGTATTCTATTTTTCTCCATGCCTCTCTGTTTATAATGCTCTTTTTTTAGCAGATGCCAGTTATATATTAATACTAACAGTAGCAAGGTTTACATGAAACATTACATTCCGATTAATTCCAAAGTTTTTGACCTCACCTCAAACCTCACTACATCAGAGACTTGATACAAAGCAGGGTGGCTCAGCATCATAAACCAGTGAGGCAGACACTCCAGGAACATACATCTAAAAAACAAATTACACATGCATTACACAGAACCTCCCTCACCATGCAACCAGCGGGCAACACAGGGAACCACAGCACAGGTGCACGGTATGAACTCTGAATGTTCCGAGTTGGGGAAGCATGTGTTGTGAGAGGTTCTCTGTTTTTTTATTTAAGTGATGACCACTTAAATTGGTTCCTGATGTACACCCCAGGAGAGGCTCCTTAGTCTCAGCACTCCTCAGGATGTGGGCTGTGTCTGTGTAACACATAACACTAACTAGGAGTGCCGCCACATTACACTAGAATTCTGTGCATACACTGTTCACAAAAATAGGTGATATTTCTAAATGAAACAGATGGACATATCAAAACAGATGGATGAATCGATCAGTTAATAGATTACTTTATTGATCCCAGAGGATAGTCAGGTGATTACAGCAGGTTAGATATGGAAAGTAAGTCATTACTGTATAGTACAATACGGGTTTATAAGAAATAAAAATAAAGATATGTAATACAAGTGCAATTAACAAACTGTCATGAAATAAAGAAAAAGAAACTATAAATATGAGTACAACAAACAATAAAAATGTCCAGGTGCAGTAATATTCAAAAAGATGCTAATCTGCCACTGCAAATAAGCAAGGTGGCAGAATATACAGATCAGTAGATACATTAATGTCCATCTGGTGCTATGTGAGCCTGTCCTGTTAGTGACTCGGTATGTCCTGGCACAGTGGTGTGGTGTTGTACAGTGTGGTCGCTGCTGATACAAATAATCTCTGCCATTCTGTGTTACAGCAAAGCTGATTGAGTCTATTACCAAGAGTGATCAGCTGTCTGACCAGTAAGTTATGGAAGGGGTGAGATATATTGTTCAGTGTAGCATGGAGTTTTTCTCATAACCATCATCTCATAACTATTCAGTAAGAAGCCCAAAACTGTCTTCTTGGTCATTTTGTCGAGCATTTTTACATACCTGCTCTGATACTGCCTCCCCTACAAACTGCAAAAAAGATAGCAGTCACTACAACAAACTGACAGAAAATTGCCAACATCTTGCTATACACATTAAATGACCTGAGACTGAAGTGTTCTCATTCCATTTTTTATACAGCCTTTCGAGCTTTCGAGCAAACTCGAGCAAAACAAATATATTTAAATTATTATTATATTATTAATATTATTAAATATTATATGTATATTTCTGTGTAGTTGTAGTTTACATTTTTTTGTAGTTTCAGCATTTAGCAGACGCCCTTTACCAGAGCGACTTACAATTTATACAGTCATGCAATCCAAGCAATTGTGGGTTAAGGGCCTTGCTCAAGGACCCAACTGTGGCAGCTTGGCAGATGTGATTTGAACCCTGGACCTTCTGGTCCAGAGTCCATTACCTTAACCACTAGGCTACCACAGTCCACAGTAGTTGTTCAGCTATGGCAAACTGATCCAATAAGTTCCACACTGTTGATATTATTTACAAACTGAAACTTTGTACTGAATGTTTAAACAGAGACACACACATTTTTACATGCTGCACTCTTTAGAACTTGTTCTCTGAACATGTGCAGCCCACCACTTTGCACCTGTGGTTGCTTCTTGACAATATAGCTAAAAGAAAAATTTAATGCATTCACTATTCTGAATGTCCTATATTATAGACAACATGTGCATTTGATTCTATACTGCTCACAAAAATAGGGGTCAAAATGAAATATCCCTAATGAAATGCCCCCTATTTTTGTAAGCAAAGTACAATGACAGCAGGCATAGTTTTAGCAATGTGCCAAGTCAATAGTAGGGAACTGTTTTAATACATTGTTCAGTGATCATGCTTCAATAAAAGTCTGCTTTTGGTTTATAACAAGTAATTGGAGTTAAAAAAAAGGAAATATGGGGATGTTTTAAATTGCAGAAAGCAGTTTAATCATAATGCTGTTTGACAGTAAGGTCCATCAGAAGAAATGTTTTTGAACAAGCTACAGTTTCCAATGCTATTATTAAACCCTAATAATATTCAGTTACAATGAAAGGCATGATATATGGTGCATTAACTGCAAGTCATTATTATTATTCGCATCAGCAACCTCATGAAAAAGTCCAAACCATTCGGTTAAAGTGAGCCCAGTGATAAGAGGCACTGGTGAACGCCACAAAGTGCATAAGAACAGCAGCCCTCAGATGATTATTACAATCTATTAAGCTGGCAAAAAGCCATTGCTGATTATCAAAAACTCCATTAATGATAAACCTTACAAACATCCATCTGGTGAGTCCTTAAAATTGCCTCACATTTTCAAAGAGGGAGAGACAGCTAATCTCAGGTATGCGCCAAAACGAATACCCTACAAGGTACGCTGTGGTCATTCAATAGTTGTTATAAGGAAAACAACTAAAGTTAGAACTATTTTACATAGTCACAGACTATAATTTTGTAAATACCGGAGATCTCACATGGTCACAGTTTACAAGTCTCCCCCGACTGTCCCGTGTTCAGAGATTATTTGAAAACATGCACCTAAAGATAATGAGTCATATACACAGGATAATAAATAAACAAACTGGCTTCTTATGTACTGTAATAGTATTTTAGGAACAAATAATGAAAATATCACATTTTGTTACATAATACATTATACAGTATTACATTTTTCTGTTATTTCAGTGCTTGCATTTTACATAACTGTTTATCGTTTCCCTTACACTTTGGCATGCAGTAGTTTGCAGAGAACTAGAACAAATATACAAGACCATAAATACCCTAAATGTATTTAGAATAAATATAGCACAATACAATGTGATGTTTGCATTGATTTGGTCAGATACCCATAGATCTGAGGACTGTGGTAGCCTAGTGGTTAAGGTACTGGCCTAAGGACCAGAAGGTTCAGGGTTCATATCCCATCTCTGCCAGATGGCAAGGCCCTTAACCCACAATTGCTTGGACTGTAAGACTGTATTACGCTCTGGATAATGGCGTCTGCTAAATGACATAGATAAAAGCTAAATGTATAGATGTGAGTGAACTGTAAAAATATTCTTTATCTCTGCTTTCTAGATATGAACGGAATTTCTTGTTTGGAAATAAAAGACTGTAGTGATTTAATTCCGACTTCATTCATTTATCTGCGACAGTGAGATCAATTGAAAAGTCATTTGGTGTAAGGCCACCACCCACTGACACCATTTACTGACACTGCAATCTCCAAAATCTACAAAAAGACCAAAATCAAAGTCATGGAATCACTGTGAGAAAGAAGAAATCCCTTAAATCGATAATCAAATAGTAATCACACAACACACATCAACAGACTTAATTGTAATTGAAGCGAAGTGTGAGGTGCATATATCAATACAGAATGCTATCTTATCACATGATTAGTAAAGGGGCAGTGAAAGTGGGATGGTATCACATGGTGGGACTCCCACAGGACAGGTATGGAGAGTAAATGTGCAGCAGTGCCCTCATTATGCCAAGCTGGAACAGCCGTGCAGCATCCGGGGACTATAGCTTATTCATCACTTCACCCAGTAAAGAATTCTATTAAAAAACATATACATTTAAAAGCTAACACCCTCTAATAAATACCCACCCACTGCCTTGGTCATAAAATGAAAATGTCTTAACTATTATTGGGGCTTTATGGTCCGTTCTCAAAATCATACAAACCTTCCTTTCTGTTACATATCAATTTAAACTGTAATATAATTATATTTGTTGCTTACACATCTACGAATGTGTGCTTCCCAATCTGTATTGGATCTGTAAGACATTTGATAGACACAGTATATAGGGTCCTTTTATATTTTTGCTGATCATGCTCAATGATGCTATAGAAATGGCTGGGCTGATGGATATCTATGTTCTTTTTGCAATAGCTGTACATATTGCTCATAATCCTATTCTACTCCACAGGGAGACAGCTTCATCACAGGTGTGATACCTATTAAAGATTTTTCCAGGATTTTTGTCTTTCACTGTTGTTAACAACACATGAGAAAGGTCTGATAAGTCAATTTTTTAAACTTCACCATCAGCTTCACAATCACAAGTGGACATTTCAAGTGTATATTTTGAGTGAATGACAAACTTACAAATGGATTACTCTTCTGGGATTATATTCACACAGAACAAATAAAGCTCCTGTGGCAGAAGAGGTAAGAGCCCACTCCTGCAAACAGTAGTTTCTGAGTGTCTGGGCTTGCAAACTGTAGGTCTGATGCAAGTCCAGTTATAGAACCTAGGAAGGACTTGCGCTCGGTACAGGGTGTACTTCTGCCTTTCTGGCATAGGCTCTGGGCACTCCCTGTAAACCTGACCGAGAATCTTTTTGTAATTTTCTTAGATATAACTTGTTTTTGGGGAGGGTGATATGGTAAAAATATTATATCACAATATATAAAGACATTTTCACAATACACAATCATCATCATGATGCCTAGTGGTTAAGGTACTGGATTATGGACCAGGAGGTCCAGGGTTCAAATCCCACCTCTACCACAGTTGGGTCTCTGAGCAAGGCCCTTAACCCACAATTGCATGGATTGCAAGAATGTATTCATTGTAAGTGGATAAGGGCATCTGCTAAATGACATAAATGATGCACGTGGTTGCAGATAAGTCTTAAAAACTATATCTTATCCCATGTTTAGTAAAGTAATTTATATTCAAAATGTAATGCACTTCATCCAACTAAAATGAATAATTACGCATTTTATAATGAAATATGCAGTCAGTGGTCTTAAGCATATCAATCAGTCAGAAAAGCATAATTTATCATGATACGGTAAATATTGTCATATTGCCTGTTACGATCAGTGGTGGTGTTTTTGATCGGACCCAGAATGCGGGATAAATATATCCCCACACCGTATAATAAGAATGGGGAAATAAGGATAACAAAACCAAAACGGGGAAAAAGAGCGAAAGGCTCTGAAACATATGA
>JAVSBV010127794.1:0-17990 GCA_033117975.1 Parotocinclus spilosoma
TATTAGTGCTATTACGCCATTAATTATGGCTTCAGTCTTAGTCCGGGCACTTGAAAACTTTCGTGCTGTGTCAGAGTCGGGAAAAGCTTTTTTTTTCAATAGCCAGGCATGTAGTCCATTGATCTGTAGCTATTGTGATGTTTTACTGTATGAAATGCTAAAGCTCCTTCTGCGGAACTCGCTGTATCGTCTGTTTTACTGCAGTAAAAGTCAGTGAGTTTACCTGAGGCCCCGCTGTCATGTGTTTGGCTGAAGCTAGTTTTGTGGCTTGTTTTTTTTTGTAGTAAATGGAAATGTTAGGCAAAGACCTGTTGGTGGCAGTAGAGGACTGGGGAGAAACTCGGGAGTTTCTTCACGGATATTACATACTGTACACGTTCTTTGGTCCGATTAACTGGAATTTTGGTCCAAATAAGCGAATAATATTACACGTATATAATAGGATTTGTTTTAGTACTTTAGGATTTGGTCCAAATAAGCGGCTGGTCCCATTAACCGATGGTCCTATTGGTCCTATTAACTGGAATCGACTGTATACACGAGTATAAGACAGTATGGACTCACGGATAACCTTATTACTTATTGTCCAATTGATCAGTTTCACATTCCACATAAAAGCACTTTGTAGCTCTACAATTACAGACTGTAGTCCATCTGTTTCTCAACATCCTTTGTTAGCAGTGCTGTGTCTGATCCACTCGTACCAGCTCAACACACAAACTCAGCCACATCAGTGTCACTGCAGTGCTAAAAATGATCCACCACCCAAATTGTACCTGTCTTTGCTGGTCCTGACTAAGGGGACGAACAGAGCAAACATGGACTACAAACTGTCTTTTGAGACAACAACACTTGAGCAGTGTAACTTCTCACAGAAATACTACACATTTTAAACCATACACTTTTAACTTGAATATTCTATACGGAACTTTTGGAAACACGCTTTCAGTCACCTGTCTTCTTACTGTTCCACTGCATCACTGTACAGTGACGTGATCACTCACCCATGGCGGTCATAAAATTGTTTTAAGGTCAGGGTGTTCTCACAATAATATTATAATAACAGATATTATTTACTTCATGTTCAACTATATTATTCTATTTGAATCAACTGACCTTTCAGCCAACATGAAGTCCCTGCATTGCTATTTTATTCTGAAAAAAAAAAAACTGGCAGATTTCAAACTTGCTATCTTATTTATCTAAAGCAAAGCAGTTTGGCTGTAATGTGATCATTCATAACAATTACAAATATGAGCGTTCTGTTTAGTTTTTGATTCTGGCATAAGTCTTTTCCAAATAAAGAGCAACCACAGCTAATTGGCGATTATTGAATGTGTATTTGACCCGTCTGGCCGATGTCCAGTTTGTTTAGCGTGGTCTTCATGGTTTCTGATCTGGTCCTGAGTATCATATCATTACACCACTACTGTTTACAACCCCAAATAAGAAAACATTGGGACGGTATGGAAAATGCAAAAAGAAAGAACTGCCTTACATTTATTCTTACATTTATTCTGACTCGGCAGCAAAAGTAGGACTTCCTCTAAAATATGTATGTAGCAAAAACATTTGTGTAATTGCTTTACTGGATAACACGTACAGAGTGCTTCTTTGGAAGGAAAACCGTTTGCTCTTTGCTTTGTTGGATGTGCATCAGTCGACAGTAAAAGTAGGCGTGTCATGTCTCTGCTTTGCAAGGATGGGCTCACTGGAATGAATAATTAATTTCTCAAACTGTTTAAGTGCAAGTCTCACTGTTTTGTATCTAAGATTTCCTTAATCTAAAAGCATCGTTTGTGATGGTTCAGAGATTATGTGATATTGGTCATTGATGCTCACATATTGCTCAAATGTAGTACAAATGTTTGGCATTTTAGGCCACGCCCAACCCATCTCCCTTATACCAGTGTCCCCTGGTCAAGGTTGCAGGGGTCCATAGCTCATCTCTTTATTTAATGGACATGAGCAGAATGGGAAGTTTATGGAAGATCAGTTCATGGAAATGCCCGTTTGGGATGATGCTGGGGTCCCCCTCCCTCAGAAATGATCAGCCACACCATAATGATACCTGCAGTGGTGGGCTAGTGAATTGTGAATTTTGTTTAATCTAATCTATATCACTTTATTAGAAATAAGTAGTTGGGTGTTTCCTTGTGCCCCATGCTGCTGGCTGGGTCTCTCATCACTGCAGTAAATGGAGCGTAATAAGATGCATAGGCTATACTTTTTTAAGTATGTGGAGTTTGTGTTGTTGTTTTAAGTGAGAAACAATTGGATAAAGTGGCATTGTCATGTAATAAGATTTAAAACTGTTATTAAAATAGATTTGCCTGACAGAGAACATGCAGCCTCCGTGGTTTTAGTCATTATGTTTATTGTAGCAGCACCACTGTCTTGCAGCAAGAAGGTGAAGCGGCCCGGGTGTGGAGTGTGCATGCGCTCTCTAGGTATACCTGGGTTTACTCCAGGTACAGCAGTATATATGGCAAGTCTTGAGAAAAACGTATACATAGGTGTAAAGATATAACCTTGTGTGTGTCGCGGAAATGGCCACTAATGCCAGTAGCGATGTTAAGCCAAGTACACAAACAAAACCAGTTTATTGGAACACAATGCAACTGGACAACCATTTAAATAATATGTTCATGGTATGTCATGGTATATTTGGTTTACATTCACTACTAGTCATAGGAACTGATTGAGTTTGTTTAATAATTTATACTGTTTTATATCTGTGTTTATATAACAGTAAGACATGAGGATGAATCGTTTTGAATGGTTTATCTAGATCTGCACTCCTGGGGAAAAAGTGGAGCAAACGCACAATTTGCAACAATCAGTGTGGTGGCTTCAAACAGTTGATGTGTAATTGCAAAATGTTAGTTTGTGTTAAATGTGCATCTAATGGATTGTGGCAGATTACCAACTAATGACTAAATAACCAAGACAAAGTTAAAGTTTTCTATCAAATGAAGTGTTTTCTTGCAATAATGTGGGTGAATTTCCCAAATTTAAGCCTTTTCCTTTTCCTCAAAGTTCTCTGCAGCGACAAGACATGCTGATCAACCGGTGACACCGGTCTCAGGAGTACATGTTCTTCTGATTGTGTAAATTCTCTGACCAGCGATTTTGTTGTTAGGGCCTTTATATTTTTCAGTATTAAGTTTGCACCATTTTTGCCCAGAAGTGTAAGACATTGTTTGCCCAGAGCTGGTCCTTGAAGCACTCTGTACCGAGTGTTGCAGCTGCTTAAACTCGGTTTATGTTTACTTAATTTATATTGACTAGGGCTGGGTACAAAAACTGAATACCAGAAAGGCACCAGCTAGAGAACTACCCGAAAAGTTTCCTTAGTAGTTTCAAGAAAAAGAACAAATGTCATTATGACATTTAAAAAAGATTTGCTCCTGAAACTTGGGGGGGAAAAAAACCTTTAGCTGTATTTTACCACCATATTGCTGTATGGAGTGTGTAAACATCTCACAGATGTCTGAAGTTATGAGCTATGCTTCATAGTGTATTATGGAAGTGCTTGGCAACCGACATGAAACATGATAAAACGTCGAATTGTTCTCCATCAAGGTGAATAAACACAGGCACAAGTGTTTTTAGCAATAGCATGTCAACAGCAGATAAGTTTAAAGCTTATCAGGCATTTAATTTCTTAGTTATGCTTAAGAATGTTATACTATATGACATTACTCAAAGTGGTGAAACCATGAATTCAGCTAGAATTAAAATGAACAAGAATCACTAATTGATTCTCAGTAGATTTGATCATTTCTGGTGTAAGCGTAATTGCTCATGTACCACAACATCTACTCATTTTCTTTGTGAAAACCATTGTTTTATTGCAAATAAGATGGTAAGCGCTCATGATAGCAACATGAACTGTGAAACCCAGTCCTTAAATGCATAAAGTAACTTTAGAAAACTTCCCTTCAATTGACAATTCTTGTGCTAAGAGTTACTGCAAGCCACAGAATGAGAGATCCATATACAATAATGTTACTGGAACACGAGGGAGGTGAGTGTTGAACTTGAACAATCTGTTCTTACACTTACACAACAGTTCTTAACTTTATAATCACAACTAGGGTTAAGTATCGAAACTTGATTACACAAACCAAGTACGCATTCAGAATCTAGATTTTCAATGTAACTTTCCATTTTATGCTTCATCAACGGATAACAAGAACAAAGCTTGATGTGACTTAATGTACTCAATGACAATGGCCCAGTAACCTAGGAAACCCAAACTTCTGTTACCACTGATCATAAGTAATCTCTAGCACTGAAATGATGAACCTGTGCTCCAAAAGGAAAGGAAAAATGTTTTACATTAAGCTGGAATCGGCAATATGCAAATGATACCCACCTATATTTAGAACTCTTTGGGACGTAAAAGACAAGGAATAATCAGCATATTTGTTTTAGATCTATTGTATTGTATCATACATTTTAACATTCTAGTCTAGAACCGATATATCTGTACTGACGATTATATATTTAAGACCAATGCCAATTTATACATTTTAGGCTTTAAAAATCTGATACATTTTAGATGGTTAATAGTTAGATTTTTCCTACCGTTGGTGTTCTTGCCAAGAGGGCTCAGAACTGTGTATCAGAACTGTCCAGTGAGCACTGAAAAATGTGCATCTCTGAGAGTAAACATTAAATCGATCAACTTATATAATATAGTTTAGATGCATTGCAGTTCAGACATCAAGAAATGTTGTGGTCAAAACCAGTGATCAGTTGTGAGCAGCGATCAATCCGCTGGTTTACAGTGTGTTTGGCTGTGACCGGTGGTTGACTGATCAGTCTCTTATAACGAATTCGGTGCCGGTCACATTTAGCCTACACTTGTGCACCTGTGCTGGTGACAGTGGTGAAAACACAGCCACTCACAACCAGCACAGAGCTTTGACTCTGATGTTAATTCAGAATTTAGTTTGTGTGTAAATAGCTTAATACAGTTAATGATCTGAGACTTTGTGTTTGCTTCCTAATGACTCGCAGTTTGATGGTCTGTTTAGTTTTGGGTTCTTTTGTGTGAGTACCTGTTTTTGTCTTGTACCATTTATGCCTGAGGTTTGGTACAAGTGTGTTTTTAGGGCATTCTGTGGCTTAACGTTGTGATCTATGACTCACCGTTTTGGTTGGTGTATGCTTTGCTTGTACTTATACCCTTAAACTAACTGGTAAAAGGTTTTTTAAGGCCTTAATAAAGTTTGCAGTGATATTTATGTTTACTTTATCGATTAGTCGACTAGTCTAAACGATTAATTTTCTTCCAAAGAAAAAAAAAACTTAATTTATTTTTATTTTATTCTGACAACAAAGCGTCATAATGCAGCACAAAACAAAATGTAAACCAGATTTATATTAAAGTGCAAAACTTTTCTCTCCAGCATAGTAAACACAAACAGAAAAGAGGGCTTATTCAAAGTCATGTAACTTGCAAAGAAATCCACATTTCTATTAAACCCTTTATCAAATGCAAGTTTCATCTTCTACCACTGACAGGGGTCTCATGTCTTTGACGATCACGTTAAGTACACTTTCAGTAAGAGCTGGTGCAAATTTTGGTGAACAATCCTTGCTTTGCAGGAATTCATTCACTTGGCTTTGCCTTATACTAATAGCAAGACAGCAAGAAAGGGGAAAAAATATTGATGAATTCTTATTATTAACCATTAAATTATATTTATCTAATTTGTCAATACTTTTTGTTGTGTATATGGCATTCATACACAATGAAATGTGCAGTAAAATGACAACATGCACTAAGGACACAGAATAAGCTCAGGATTATATCTAAACATTTACGCAAATAGCTACTTATTTAATGAAACAAGGTAGAAGGCAGATGACTTTGTGGCTTTAATAATGATTTTATTTAGCATTTACTAGCACAATATATATTCAAAATACCTTCCCTATTAATGGTAAAACACGAATAGAAACACTTATGGTGGCTTTGCCTTTTCTGGTGGCCCGTTTTCCAGAAGCCTGTGTGCTTCCGTTTATGGTGTTCGTGCATAGCGCTGGTGCTGCCATGATATTCCATTAAAGATTTGCATAGTGTATAAATAACCTTTTTGTCTTTAGCCAATTTAAAGTAAATGCATACTTTGGACGCTTTTGGTCTTTGAAAACTTTTGTGAAGCTCTTTACTACTCGTCTTTGGCTCCGCTACAGCCGACATTTTTTTTTGAGTGGCTGACCAATGACTGGGGACTCACTGACGTCACGTACGTTAAGGAAAAGCATTTCTTTGAAAGGACGCATTTTAGAAATCAAAAGGGGACACTAATAAACAGTAAAAATAAAAACAAAAACAAAACCGATGCGTCAAAATATGTGTAAAATATTTGTTTTTGACGTATTTTCAGCGTCGACGTTATCGACTACGTTGATCAATCGCAGCAGCCCTAGAGATAATGGAGCCAATTACAGGCCAAAAGTTCCTGCTATGTTTCTTCTGTCATTGTTTCTGCATTCTATCATTTAAAATTCTTAGACAGAAAGTAAATCTGGTTGGTCTTGTTTAAAAAATTTGAATTGGCCAAGAAAACCGTGGTCTAGTCAAACCCATGTGTTTTTATATTGAGATGGAGTTTTTTTATTTTTTTATTTTTTATTTTATTTATTATTTTTTTTAAAGCTTTTCTTATCATGGACTCCAAAGAGCTATGATTGTGTTCCGTTATTTATTTTTAAAAATTTTGCCAGTATGGCCTTTATCATAATCAGACGCAATTATTATTATTATTGGATTATTTTATTAGGGGACATGGAAATATGATGAAAATGACGGAATTAAACAAATTGAGATAAGTTTGTATTTGCTGGCTGGTTTTACATCCCAACATTCCACAAATGTTCTGTGCAGTTTTTCAAAAAAATGCGAAACGTCGTTTCGTCGACCAATAGGTGATTTAAATGAAACAAAGTAGTCGTTCTTCTTACAGTTCTTATAAAGCGTAACACCTGAAATTATTTAACACTTAGACAAGCTGAAGTAATGAAATGATGTTTTACCAGAAATTAACAACATGTCACCATTAACTGGCTGTGTAAGCAGTTTACAGTTCAGTTTTAACAGTACTTCTTTAGAAATACAAGTTGATACGCTAAGACTCAAATTCAATGTAATAGTTAATGAGACCCTGTGTACCTTTACCTGCCACTTTATTAGGTACACCTTATTTCTACTGGGTTGGATCTAACTTTGCCCTGAAGAATTAAGGCAGTTATGAAGGCATAGATTCAACAAAGTGCTGAAAACATTCCTCAGAGATTTTGGGTCATATTGGCATGACTTCACGCAGTTACTGCAGATTTGCCGACTGCGCAGCCGTGATGTGGATCTCCCGTTCCACCACATCCTTTATTGGATTGAGAGCTGGTAACTGAAGGATATCAGAGTACAGTGAATTTACTGGCATGTTTGAGATGATTGGAGCTATGTAACATGGCTCTTCAGCAGAAAATGATACACTGTGCTCATAACGGATGAACATGGTTATATGAGTTACTGTTGTTCTGTCAACTTGAACCAGCCTGGCCATTCCCCTCTGACATTTTCTCCTAGAGAATTGCTGCTCACTGGATAATCTTTCTGTTTCTGATCTTTCTTTGTAAACCCTGGAGAAGGTTGTGCGTAAAAAGCCCAGGAGATCAGCAATTTTTGAAATACTCAGACCAGCATGTTTTTCACCACCAACCATGCCACATTCAAATTTATTTAAATCTATACTTAAAAGGTTTGAACCTTTTGACCATGTCTACATTGCTAAATGCATTGAGTTGCTGACGGGTTTGACTGGTTAGATACAGTGAGGATTCAGACCCCTCAAAAATTTTCACTCTGTTTCATTACAGCCATTTGATAAAAAAAAAAAAAAAAAGTTACTTTTATTTCTCATTAATGTACACTCAGCATCCTATCTTGACATCTTGACTTAGCAAATGGCTGCAATGAAACCGAGTGATAAATTGAATGATAATAATACGTTTTATTTTGAACACACTTTACATTTGAACCAAACCTCAAAGTGCTACAGAGTGAAATTACCAATATAGAAACCATAAAACATAAAAACCAACAATTTCATAGAAATGGTAAAACCTGCTAAGAATAAATGTTTTTAAAACTTTTGACAGTCTGTGGTTCCCTCAAATGATCAGGGTGGGCAATCCACAAGCGAGGGGCTGCAGAACAAAAAGCCCGATTGCTCATGGTGCTGAGTTTAGTTCTTGGAGGTAGGAGGCGGTTCGAATGATTAGAACGGAGAGATCCTGAGGAGGTTTGAGGAATGAGAAGTTCTTTCAGGTAAGGTGGGTTGTTTCCATAGATGCACTGGTAGGTGAGGAGGGGGAGACCTTGTATTCAATTCTGACAGAGAGCGGGAGCCAGTGGAGAGATTGAAGAACAGGTGTGATATGATCAGGTTTCCGTACCCTCATCAGGATCCGAGCAGCACTGTTCTTAATGTATTGCAGTCTCTGAAGGCTTTTGTGTGGTTATCCATTGAAAAGTGCATTGCAGTAATCCAGTCGGGAGAAAATGAATGCATGAACCAGTTTTTCTGCATCTGAGACATGTGAAGTGCCGATCAACATCGCTTCAGTTTTTGTGCCGTTCAGCTGAAGGAAGTTGTTCTTCCACATGTTTGTGTCTTCCAAGCAGGCAGTCAGTTTAGAGAGAGATGCTGATAATGACCCTGTTGATGTTTGAGCAGCAGTACGGGAGGAGACCGTGTCAATTTGTATATTGTCAGCATAGCAGTGAAACGATACACCATATTGATCAATAACCTGGCCAAGGGGGAGCATGTATAGATTGAAGAGGATGAGTCCCCCGGACTGACCCCTGGGAAACCCCACTGGTCACTGCATAAGATTGAGACTGTGAAGTTCCAATGAAAATGTACTCCGTTCTGCCTGTAAGATAGGATTAGAACCAGGCAAATGCAGCATCTGAAAGTCCAGTGGTGTTATTTAACCGGTCGAGCATTCCATGATCAATCGTGTCAAATGCAGCTGACAGATCAAGAAGAATGAGAAGGGATGGTGAGCCGGATTCATCTGCCATTTAAATGTCATTGGCAACTTTAACCAGAGCCGTTTCAGTACTGTGAGCAAAGCAAAAAACAGAATTTTTCAAAAAGGTTATTGGGTAAATTTAAAGGGGTCTGAGTACTTTCCGTATTCACTGTAGTTGCATTAACCAGCAGTTGCTCTAATTTTAATTAAGTGTGTTCACCATACTAATTTGTCATAATTTAAAATGGGGGCAGTACGGTGGTTTGGTGGGTAGCACTGTTTTCTTCCAGCGAGAAGGTACTGGGTTAGATGGTCTGGGTCCCTTCTGTGTGGAGTCTGCATGTTCTTTCACATGAATATGTGTAAGTTCTTGCAAAAAAACCCTGTACTTTTTTGTTTTTATTCCCAACCCCCCTCCCTCACTAAATGTTAGCATGTCCATAGTATTTTTGAATATTGAGCTCATAAGTGCAGATGTCAGCTTATGCTGATTATTTAAAAATTCCATTAATCAGTCTAACACGGCTTGATGTAACTTTGTTTCTGTTTTCAACATGGCCACTGGTGTAGATGGTGACATAAGATCAAAACCAAATAAACAAGAAACAACAACACCAAATTAAACTCAAGCCAAGGAAAATACTGTATGTGGTAGAACTATTCAACTCACCTGCTGCATTCTGTGGTTTTAGCTGACTGCAGTTTTTGTGCCATGTGCCCTGTCTGGGATTTTTTTAAATTCAGTATAATCACGCTCCTTGTCTGATTTCTTAAATACTGGTCATTGTGGAACTAATGGTCTGTTTTTTCCAAAGCCTGTATAAAAATTGCTAGAATCATTTATTCTAGCTCTGTTTTCCTCTGCTTAATCACTGTTGCTTTTGTTCAGACTCCAAAAGAAAAGGTGGTCATTGACTTTTAGCGGAGTGGTAGGGTGCACTGTTTAACCCACACTTAGAGGGGAGCTCCCAAATGCTACTTAGATTTTTACAATAATAAGCCACAATTGTGAGCAAAACATGTAGACTGGAACCCAGACAGTTTGTTTGGACAGGTTTGCTTATTTACCATAGTTTTCTTTGATTGTAATTCGTTTTATTATGAGGTCAAGGATGTGCATTTAGACCTTAAACTACACTTGGAAATAAAACGCACTTAGGTTAGTTAGGGAAAACCTGAAGCCAGTTTATATTTTGCTTCTTTATTTTATTCCACTTTCTTAGAAAATTGTAAGTGATGACAGTTAGCACTTGTGCAAAACGCATTCATGGTCACTTGTTTTAGGCAATTAAAGTATTCATTATTAAGGTGTATGTAGTGCTGGGCGTTATGACCAACGTTCTATATCAAGGTATTTTTCAAAATTAAATCTATTTTAAGGTATTTTACTTAAAAGAAAAAAAAAATAACATGCATGATGAAATTAGTAGAGTAGCGGGGTTAAGGGTGCCCTATTCCACTGCCAGGAGAATTGTACATTGACCAAAAAATAATAATTTCCACGTTAATGTTAAATGAAATACAGCTTTACACGGCCCCACAATTGTAGTCAGTTTTCAGAGGCTGGCCCTAAAGTAGTAAAGAAATCATAGGACGGGTGCAGTGAAAATGTAGACCCTTTTTATTTAACACTTTTTTTCCCCAGACAATTTAAAAACTGTAGGCTAATTTAAGTTAGCTAATACAGACCAACTTATGTAAACCAGCTACACTCAAGTTTAATTTGATCATTATCGCATTAGATTTGTTTTAGAAGACATTTATTTTAATTTACAAGATATTTAAACAAATAAGAGGTAATTTAAAGATAAAGTAGCCAGGGCTGCTTGTCAATTATTGTATTGCACCAAAGAAGTCCCAAATATCTTCCCTTTATTAAATAACAATATTTAAAATAAATAAAAATAATAATCATAAATGAAAACAATGTGCAACAAATGAAATATGAAATCCCAGTGTAATAATCCAGGGTCAAGTGCAATAATGTGGAACTTGCCTCAAACTCAGCTACAAACATAAAAACACAAAGCTGCAACTTTACACAGGACCAGGTGCGTACAGGTAGGCACACACTATACAAGTACTGAAAAATAAGTACAACTTGGCTTGCACTTTTGGACATTTCCATTGTGCTCTGCAAGCTTCCGGGCATCGAGTGCTTTTCGCAAACCTACAGCAAGTAATTCACCAGTGTGGTCATCTGGGAAGTAGCTTGTTAGCAAGGCAGTGACACTTCAGTTGCCAGTCATCATTTATATAATGATTTGTCAAGCACAGATACGGTTCCACTGTGCGGCTTGACCACAAATCTGCAGTCATCAAATAATGTAACCACTTCTGGTTGTATCTTCCCTCTGTTTGTGGTACAACTTGGAAATTTCTGTTTCGCTAAAGTATTTGTGACTTGGGATACCATCTGTGGAATCGAGCATCTTTATTATAGCCCTGAATCCATCTTTCTGATCTGTGCTTATCTGAACATTGGCTTTGGCTATATAAATTGTATATATTAAATAAAATTAGATAAATAAGCTTTGTCAGTTTTACCCGATGGTGTGATAGGCGCTTATTTTAGTTTCATGCATTCATAGAAAAAATTAATTGGAGAAAAGTTAGATTCCTATATTTCTGGCAGTGTATATATTGGGATTATAATCTTCAGAATACCCTGGGTTTAAATGATCTGAATTGGCACCCTGGAATTTTTGATGTTATTGGTGGCAGCATTTATGTCTCGGCATCTGTTGCATTTCTTGCAGTAAGGCACTTTTTAGCAAAATTATTCTACTAAGGTTTGCTGCATGTGTTTTTGTGCTGGTACCTTGACTGGTTTAGACCTGTTGTGCACAACAGATTCTGAAAAATTGTCCTAAACTTCATATCCTTTGCACGATGGTTAGTTTACAGATGGTGAAATAACTTACCTGTACTTATAGTGTGCTGTGAATCTGACATTTGCTTTGTATTTTTGCTTACTAGCATAATAAAAACATTCCATGTATCCTGTATCCATGCATCCTAACAAGGTTCCCATAGCTGTTAGAGGTAAACGGGTCAACTGGCTTGTATTCTTCTCTGTAACCATACTACTTTCTTCACTAAAGCCATCATGTTTTGCCTAAAGGCTGTTTTTTTCTTCATAAAAGTTCATCTGTTTCTGTATGTGTTTCATTTGTGTATGTTTGTCGTTAGATGAAAGTTTGACGCCATGGAATTGGCATCTTGCCGTAGAGTTTTAGGCCAGGTTAATATAGGCAAGGTGTTTTTGTATCTGATTTTAAATCTGATCAGAATTGAATTTTGAGACATGCGACTCTGGCAGGGAAGGTCAGATCAGATTTCATGTACCTTGTATTCCAGTCAGGGCTTTATTATTATTATTATTATTATTATTATTTTTTTAAATTATTATTTATTTATTTATTTTTTTGAAGAACAGCATTTATTAAATACAAACACAAGCTGCTTTCACACCAAAACTGTTCTAGGAAATAATTTGGTAGGAACCAATCCCCTATGGAGCAACCCCAAGGACTACATTCATTCAAGACCTTATTTTTGGAACTCTGTGTGAACCTAAAGTCATATAGATCACTGAATCATGTTGTACCTTTTCCTTCTCATTTAGGTTCTGAACTTTCTCTCTCTCCCTCTCTCTCTGCTGTTTTTGCTATTTTAAGTCCATATATCTTTTGGTTAGACTGCTACCGGTGTACATGTAAATGTAAACATGAAGGATGAGCTCAACCTAGCTGAGTCAATTGCTGCATGCCACCACTGTACAGTTGTATCACAACATCCTGAACCAATAACCTCAATTCTGATCCATTGAGAAAAGTTCATACTACATGCTTCTTGAAGTAGGAGCTAAAAAGTCCCTATACACAGCAGTTCCTATGGAGTGAACACCTGAAAAAGGAGGCACAGTTCTAGGAACTATGAAGAAGTTT
The DNA here is from genome assembly GCA_033117975.1 of Parotocinclus spilosoma. Classification (NCBI taxonomy): domain Eukaryota; kingdom Metazoa; phylum Chordata; class Actinopteri; order Siluriformes; family Loricariidae; genus Parotocinclus; species Parotocinclus spilosoma. The sequence continues at coordinate 13,011 of JAVSBV010127794.1, forward strand.
CTCTGATGCAAAAGTGCCTATGCCTATGGGTGGTACCTCCAGAATGGAGCACTGAAAATGTGCTCTCTGGTTTTAGAGAAATAGAATTCAATGATTATATAAAGCCATATAAAGCCAGGAAGCATGATTCAGGCATTATTACAGATAAAAATAAAAAGAACAATAACTCAGATGTTTATATAAGAAGTTGTTTTTAATTGTGACCGGACTTTGACCTGATAGAGATTCCAAACAGGATTAGGATTTCTATGTTGATCTTGCTAACTGTCTTTTGCTTTCACTGTTTTCATCAGCAGAGGCATGCCAGCATCGTTGCTATAGCAACCAATCTGGCTTTGCTTATGAAAAAGAATACAGTCCAAGCAGATAAATCAGATTAGGTCTCTTGTCATTTGTAGGCTGGATTTGAGAAACATGGCCTAAAGACTGAACCTAATCATTGACTTGGTGGATACAGAATGCTACAAACTTTTCTCACCCGACTTCCCGACTCGTTCATTACAGTGCCAGTTGTATTAAGAGTCTTTTTGGATGACTACTAAAGTTAGTAAGCACTCGGGCAAAAGTTTCAAAAGTTAAATATAAAGGGGAACATTGTTCACTTACGTTATGTTTATAGGAATTCCTAGGGGTTCTGATCGTTGCAGTGGTGTGAATATTTTGATTATTTTTAATCTATGTGTGAAAAACATGACTGCCGACATGTTACCATTAGCAAGCTGGGTTGTCACTTTACCCAGGAAGCATTCCCCATTGTGCTTTGTTTTACCACTTCAATAAAGTACAGTAGATAATTCTGTTAACTTGATTTAGACCTTGGTGTGACCGTATTGTGGCAAATGTTCACCCCATGAATACTACAACAAATCAGCCCTCTGCTTATAAATAAAATATTCACATTAAAAAGCATTCCGACGTTTATTTAGTGATCCTAAACCTCCCGCAGTGGAGAAGTAGTGATTGAGTTGTCTCCAGGATATGTTCTACAGTGCTCTTTATTATAAATACCGTATTTTGTTTTGAAATATGCACTCATTTTTGTGAACAGAACACTAGTACTGTAAGCATTTCATAAGAGTGTGAAAAGTGTGCTTTAAGGTTTGATCACCTGATTAGTTGTGTGATGTGTATGGTACTTTGGAAGACTAATGGTACTGTGGTAATTTACAGCAAGTTAGAATTGCTACTGTATAAAATGTGTTAATGCTTGCGGATGAAGCTTTTAAAAATTCAAGATCTTCCAGAGGGGCTGACAGTAACAAACTAACTACACTTTTATGCTTGGCTGTAGAGTTAGCATAGTTCTGCTACATTCTCATTGGCTAGAGACTAAGGCTGTTTGGCACAGAGGTGATATTTTGACAGCAAATATCAATGGGGAGCTGAGGCTGAGGTGTAAATAATACTGTATATAAGGTGCTCCAGTGCAAATATATTAATTGCCAAGCACTGAGAGTGAGGATATTGTCTTTAATGTGAGCGTGCAAAACCAAACGGGAATGCAGAATTAAAACGGCAACCAACCAGTCCAGAAATAATAGCAGTCTTTGCAATGAAGTGCACCATGTTCAAGTGCCTTATGTGTTGCAACACTTCTGGAATACCTGCTTGCTCTGTAAGTACAACAGAAAACATACACTCTCACATAAAAGACAGTTTCTTACTCAGTAAGTGAGGCAAAGAGGGGTTGAGGTGTATCAGTGGGGTGTGTTGCCATTTATTTAATCTAATCATTTTGGGATTTGATTATTCAAGTGTTCATGTATACAGCATACAGCATACATACAGCATCTGGAACTCAGTTTAAAAAAATCTGATAGAGAGCTGAATTTTGACTCCAATAATCAGATTTCCCACGGCCTGTATACCAGTTCTCTCAGCCTGCACATGTTTGCAGCCAAACAAACACAGTTGCTAGTTCTGATTATTCTAAAGCCACTTTTTTTTTTTTTTTCATTGACTGTAGCATTTTTTGTTTAGTTTTTGTTGTAGCATCTGAATTAAAGGTACCATGGAATTAGGGGTGCAGTAAAACTGCTATCGAACATACTATTGCTGTGAAAGTCAGTGTATATATTAGAGAAAATGAAGGATTTGTATAATAAAGTTTGACGCTTATGTGACATCTTTCTGTGAGATTATTTGCTGGATGCAAATCAGCAATCCTAAAAGTTGTGTTAATGAGAGTTTTCCCATTATCTGATTATTGAAGTGCATCATCATTATTATTATTATTATTATTATTATTATTATTGTCAAAATGACAAAATCTGTTGCCAAAATTGACACAATGTGAGATTCTGCAGAGGCTATCGGATTATGATTTTATCCATGCATTACTTTACTCAACGTTAGAACTGGTTGTTTTATTCAGCTGCCATTTCAGAATTGTAGACAAAAGGTTAACATCAGACTAGGGCAGATATTGGAGATGAAGGCAGATGACAAACAACAGAGATCAGGAGACAAGCATACTACTTCAGAAAATGGGTAAGAAAGGAAATTCTGGTGAGGTGTGAGGGTTCCATACACCTGGCAGTGCAGATCTGGGCTGAGGGAGTGTGTGAGGGTGCTGGGAAAGGAACGACAGATAAGTAAACTTAAAATCAAGTCAGGCTACACACACACATAAAAAAAACCCTTTATTTTTAAAACTTTTACACCCCAGAAAGCTGCAAAGCTGAAAGTAAACATGGGTTAGGTATTTGAAAATCATCACAAATGCCAAGTATATTCCATCCAAGCAAACAATGGACAGCAAGCATTTTAAGTGAATTGTATGAATAGTTAATTATTAATGTCATTAATACTTATCAAGTCTGGGTGCAAGTGCAGGAACAACCCCAGAGTCACACACCCACTGACACGCATGTTTTTGGAATGTGGGAGGAAACCGGCGTACCCGGAGTAAACCCACACGGACTCTGTGGAGGACATGCAGACTCCAAACAGAAAGGACTCCACTCCACTCCACTCTGGGATTGAACCCGGGACTTTCTTGGGCAGCCATGCTACCCATCAAGCGAGCGTGCTGCCGGTCTCATATTGTTGTAATTACAATTCCTGTGATGTAAACAATTTATTTGGCTTCTACAGGCTATTTATGGTTTTAAAAGGTATAACAGCCCAAGTGTTGCTAGATTCTTATACATAGAGAACATTTTTGACTTCTATTTCTTTAACAGTAAATATACTGTTCGCAAAAATTCTAAATGAAATCTCCCATAATTAACTATCCCCTAGTTATTGTGAGCAGTGTACATAAGACCAGTATACAGTCAGGTTTCATGCAGCTTGAGCATCGAATATGAAACATTATGATGTACATGTACATGCAGCAAGAGGTCTTGGTAACAAAGTACATTTGGAGCGTTTAGGTGCGGGAATTGGTTGTCATTACCAGAGCCCAGGGTTGTCAAAAAAGAAGTTACTTCCTAAAACCTGTATTAATCTATATCAGCTAGAAAGTAGAATAGAATTTACCTTTGTCATTGCACATGTCGCAAGTACAAAGCAGTGTGTACTGTTTTTAAATATAAACATTTTCAAAGTGGTTGGTTCAGATTACTCAAAGTTTCAGAAAGCTTTAATTTCTCCCTTAACTGGACATAAACAGACACAGTTATTATGTAAGACGTTTCTTCTGTTTTATGATGGCCCAACTTGCGATATTTTGACTTTGCTCTAACTTTACACACATGTACATATTCAGCAGAAACCACCGGGAGAGTGTGACGTAGAAATGTAAGAAGCGCTGTGAACTGTAGCGAGGAAAAACCGTGGTCATGCAAAACCGTTTTTCACTTTTAATGCATTATTCAATAATAATAAGATATTAAAGTTAAGTAAAGTCAGATTGATTTCTAAGGCACTTTGCAAATGGAACATTTTATCAAAGCTGCTTTACTATATAAGGTTATTTTTAAGGCCAGTTTCAAACTAAACAAGCCTACAGAGTACAGTGGAAAGGAAAAAGCCCCTAAACATTATAAGCAAGGAACCACTTGTTTCTTCCTTTTTCTAACAATTGTTCCAACAGTTGTTGCCTTCTCACCAAGCTGTTACCTATTATTCTGTAGCCCATCCCAGCCTTGTGCAGGTCTATTTTTTTTGTATAATTTCTATAATTTTGTTAATGAGGTTCTTGGAGAGCTCTTTGGTTTTGGGCATGGTGGAGGGGTTGAAGTGTGATTGTTTGTGTGTGTGATCAGGTGTTTTTATGTAGACAATGAGTTTAAACAGGTGTAATGAATACAGGTAGTGAGTGCAGAATTTGAGGGCTTTTTAAAGAAAAACTTGCATTTGTTAGAGTCGATAGGTGATCATAATTATGATAACCAAATTAAAACTTTATTATTTAAAAATCATACAAAATTATAAAAAATTACAGGCCTCTCCATTCTTTGTAGATAAAAGAACTTGCAAAGTTGGTAGTGTATCATATACTTATTTTCTCAGCTGTGTGTGTGTGTGCGAGTGTGTGCGCGCACACTTTAGGATCTTGGTTCCTCAGGCGCTTAGTTTAAACATAAATGCATGTGCATAAATGATGATGATTCCAATTTCTACCATTTAAAAAGAAAATGGTATCTGGGTCTGTCATCTCAGCAGACTAACTTTAGCTTTTCAAATTCCACATATTCATATTATGAGGTGCTGCAGTTTTAAATCTCTTGTTTTTGTCCTGAGTGTTTTCAGAGTTTTTCCTCCGCTGCTTCCTGTAGTTTTAGAACATTGAAGACATGGCTGTACCCTAAATAACATCATGTATACTGCTCCCTTATTAATACTGCACTATATAAGAAGAGAAGTGCACTCTCAAGGTATAAACACAAGCCATGTATGTTTCTATACCAGTGTATATTTCTCTGTACAATTGTGTTATTCAGTACTACTGATAATTGGCAGCACGGTGGATCGGTGGGTAGCACCGCTGCCTCACAATAAGAAGGTCCCGGGTTCAATCCCAGGGTGGAGAGA
>JAVSBV010127829.1:0-17983 GCA_033117975.1 Parotocinclus spilosoma
GTGTGTGTGTATGTGTGTGTGTGTGTGTGTGTGTGTGTATACATATATATATAAAAGATAAGATCTTATATATAAGGTCTATTAGATAAGCAATTAACATCGGTATCTGTTAGAATTAAGTAAGATATAGTTCAGTACAGTACTACATCCTGTAATTTCATACATCAGGCAGAACTGGATGGCGTCTTTTTTCAAGTATTGTTTACAGCTTATACAGGTGTGCTCATAATTTTACATAACCTGGCAGAATTTGTAATTTTTTTGGCCATTTCTCAGAGAATATGAATGATAATACAAAACTGTTCTGCTATTCATGTTAGTGATTTCCTTTTGAAATCAAAATGACAACAGAAACTACCCAAATCACCCTGATCAAAAGTTTATATACCCTAGTTTTTAATGCTGTGTCTTACCTCCTTTAACATCAATGACAGCTTAAAGTATTTTGTGGTAGTTGTGGATAAAGCCCTTCATTTTCTCAGATTGTGAAGATACCCATTCTTCTTAGCATAATGTATCCAGTTCCTGTAAATTCTTGGGCTTTCTTGCATGAACTGCACATTTAAGATCTCCCCAAAGTGGCTCAATGATACTGAGGTCAGGAGACTGAGACGGCCACTCCAGAACCTTAATTTTTTCTGCTGTAGCCAATGACGAGTCAGCTTGGCCTTGTGTTTTGGATCACTTTAGGAACTTCCAAGTGCGTTCCATGTGCAGCTTCCAGGCTGATGAGTGCAAATGTTTCTCCAGTATTTCCTAATAAAATGCTGCATTCATATTGCCATCAATTTTGGCATAGTAATGGCTTTCTTCTGGCGACTTCCCATGCAACCCATTTTTCTTCAAGTGCCTCCTTATTGTGCATCTTGAAAAGGCCACACCACTTCTTTTCAGAGTCCTGTATGTCAGCTGATGTTATTTGTGGATTTTTCTTTGCATCCCGAACCCTTTACCAAGCTTCTTCCAGTGGCAACACTAGAAGAAACATGCAGGAGTCTGTCAGGAGCCCAAAAACTGACTTTTTATACATACACACACTAATTACAAGCAAATAGATCACAATGGTTACTTTTAGTAGCCATTTAAAATTGTGTGTGTCAATTTGTGTGTATGTTATAATGCCCAAACTTTCAGGGTATGTCAACGTTTGATCAGGGTGTTTTGGGTAGTTTCTGTTGTCATTATAATTTAAAATGGGCAAACACAAATGTTGCATTTCTAATAAAGGGCTTCACCAAACTACTAACAATGAATAAAAGAACAAGGTTTTGTATTATCATTCATATTCTCTTAAAAAAGGGTATGTAAACCTAAGAGCACAACTGTATGACCAGCATTCAAATACAAATTTTTATTTCCTTTTCTAATTTATTATAATTTTGAAGACATTGGTTATTAAAGTAGAGTTTTATCTGAAGTTTTACACACACAAATCTTACTTGCTGGATTTTATGGCACATCACAATCAGATTTATTATAAGTACACTAAAATGTAATGCAAAAAACTTTTGTTTATTCAAAATGAAGAATCCAATAGAACTTTGTACATCCAAGTCTGTTTGATTTTTCCTACAGGAAATTATAACCTTATTAAATTATTTATGTCACTCATTTTCGCAGTTAGCCTACAGTGTAACAGTTTCAGCATTTAGACTTTATTTACAAAATACACTGCTCAAAAGACTAGTATATAAAGGGGTATAATTTATTATGCGATATTTAATTCAAGTTCAAGTTTATTTATTTATATAGCACTTTTTAGCATTGTCTTAAAGCAGCTTTACAATATTACACTGTCCTAAAAGGCCAATCCCAAGTTGAGCAAGCCTAGGTTGACAGTGGAAAGGAAAAACTCCATAAAATGGTAGGAAGAAACTTTGGGAGGACCAAGACTCCATCCTCCATGGGTGGCCTAGATGCTAACTAAATAAACACCAAAAGTATATTAAATTACATCAAAACCAGGTCAATAAATAAATAACAAATTAATAGTAAAAAGTTAAATTAGTAATAGAAAAATTTGAAATTAAACTAAATTATTAATTAATTAATTAATTCTAAGTATCCCCTAATTTTTGTGAGCAGTATATTATGAATATATCCATAACACATGCGTTTATTGTATTAATCTGTGGCGTTAAAACATTCTCATGCAATATAGATTACAAATCACATACCCTTGATTTTGAGAATGTGATTTTAACTATTTCTTTTGGCTTACACTCCATATATTGTAATTAAAGGTTTTCATTATCCTCACATAATTAACTCATTTAAACTACAATTTCTATTTTCTTCTCCTCTATTTGTAAAGCATTTATCCAACAGTCTTTTGGTTTGTCCATATAGTCTTTAGCAAACCGCAAAGGGATTTCTTCTTACACTATTAACACAGATGTAACAGATATTTACCGAATCTCAGGAGTCACTTGGTATCTATTGTGTGATCTTATATCCGCTATTTCATGTTATTGCATATTTAAGCCACATTGTGATGGACACCTGGACAAACTGTGTTAATTGAACAGTGTGCTGTTTGCTATTACTTGATGCTCGACTTCTCTTTATGATGACTGGTCGCCTCTCAAAGGTGGAACCTTGCAACAATATGTCATTTTGTAACAATCTGTCAGGAACAACAGGAATAAGGAAGATGACAGACTTTAATAAACCCTTGCCAGTAATTCTTAAAATTTATTTACAGTCTCAAAAAGGTGAAATATTAAGATTATAATGTGATTCTTATAACAGCTTCACATAATAGCACCAGCAGCTGTACATACTTATAGCTGACCAGTTTGAAAAGAACTCCAAATGAAGAGTGTGTATAAACCTATAGCTAAGGCACTTTTGAATGTTTAACTTGTTGAGCTGAAAGCAACTGGACTTCTTGTTCTTAATACATTTCACTTCTTTTCCAAATGTTTCTTCCATGATGGAAATCTGATTGGGAGTCCCAGGTGTTTAAAACTGATACAGTTTTTGAGTTGTCATAATTACATGGCAAGGGAATTGGTAGGTGAATGGTGGAGTGTCCAGGAGCTCAAACTGTGGGTGAGCTCAAATTGGACACACACAAGGACAAACACGCAACGACAGAGAACAAGGAATGCTTGCAACCATAAAGGTAGAGAGTAGAGAAACAGATGGACTGCAGTCTGTAATAGCTGAACTATAAAGTAGTTTTTGTGTCGTGAGTGGAACTGATTAAATGGACAATAAATGCCCAAGGAGGTGGTTATAATGGTATGACTGATCTGTGTGTTTCTTAGATTTATTTAAAACCGTCATTCCCAATTGCTATGGAGCTGAAATAGATGTGGAATTTCTTGGTTTCCAGCTCATTTATTTTTCTTTTTTTCTCTCTCTCTCTCTCTCTCTCTGTTTGTGTAGATGTACTGGATGTGGCAGGACGAATAGCTCAGTATATCAGTGGAGCTTCGCTCACTCATCAGCTTCCTATTGCAGAGGCCATGCTGACCTGCAAACACAGGACGTAAGTGAACTGTGTCAATAGCTCAGCATTACTTACAGCCTGGGCTATTCATTACTGCTGATGTTTACAGATAGATCATCTTTAAACAGACCAAATCTGCTACTTGTGCTAATGTTTAATCTCTGGCTAGAGCAAATACTTAAACTGTCATACTGATAAACCCTGTGTTTATGGTTTATTTGTTCCGTTATCTTGAAATCTCAGTTTAAATGCCATTATGGCTTTGTTTATTTTCTTTTGTGCTCTTTGTAACAGGCGGGATGAGGACTCCTATCAGAAGTTTATCCCATTTATTGGCGTGAGTGATTGTTAAGAGGTTTTGCTGTGTGTGGGATACTGTAGTTGTACAGTAATAGTCAATGTAATCTGACAGTGTTATTGATGCTGAAATGTGTTACAGGTAGTGAAAGTGGGCTTGATCGAGCCGGGTCAGGCTTCTACAGGTTACTATCATTTATCTCTTTATTATATAAACCATTATTAAACATTTCAGGTTTACAAGACTTACAGCTGTGCAGTTATCTAATAATGTACATTTTTACTGTACCGTCTCTAAGGTGATGCTGAAGAGGGTGTGGCTATGAATTTGGCAGTGCCCTCTACTTCTCCGCCCACTCACGGCTCTCCTGCTAGCCTTAAAGAGACAGCTACACCCCCATCCTCACCCTCAATGGGGGCAGTTTTGGCAGTACAAGGGTGAGTTTGTGGTTTCTTGTAATGGACTTTTAAATTGAGTGGTTCTCAAAGTCAGGAGTAAATAACTCCAAATTTGAGCTTGTTATTCAGGTTATTTCTCTGTTTTCTCTCTCAGGAGCCCCAGCATGTCTCATGGCATGGATGCTATTGGTCTGCAGGTGGACTACTGGCTGGCTTCACTGGCCGAGAAGCGGCGTGAGGGAGAGAGGAGAGATACAGGCTGTAAGAATACACTAAAGAGTACCTTTAAATCACTGCAGGTCAGCCGCTTGCCAGGAGCAAGCGCCAGCGAGCCACACACTCTCGTCAACACCATGTCGATGACTGTGGTCACCAAGGAGAAGAACAAAAAAGGTAAGACAGTTTGTCTGGTGGTTATTAAAAATGACTCTTTTGATAGTGAAACAAACAGCTGAGTAAATGGTAAAAAGCTTGTTTCACAAGTGCAGGTTTAGAATATCTGTGTATGTAGAGTAAAGCGTTTTAAGATACTGATGGGATCTATGGGAGTATTGGTAGAAGTAAAGGAGCCACACACACACTCCTAATTTCATAACATGTATATAAGGGTTGCATTCTAAATTATATATGCACACAATCTACATATCTCATGGCAACAATGCAAATCACTCGATTCACCACAAAGTTCAGTAAGCTTATTGCCATGTTCAAGGAAAAAGTTTGATATGATCTGCTAAATCCAACTACTTTAGCTTCTGAAATTCTCAGACCAGCCTGTCTAGCACTAACAACCATGCCATGTTCAAGTACACTTAAATCACCTTTTTCCCATTCTGATGCTTAGTTTGAACTTTAACAGGCCATCTTGAAAAGGTCTATGTACCTAAATGTATTGAGTTATCATGTGATTGTCTAATTGAATATTTGCATTCATGAGCACTTGAACGGGTGTGCCTAATAAAGTGGCCAGTAAGTGTAGCTATGTAGAGTGTTGAAGAGGTTGTATCCTAGTTTAATATAGACAGTAGCAACTATCAGACTCTGCTCCTATAGAAATGTAACTAAAGTTTCCATATTTAAGCTAAAAAAACAAACTTGTTCATCAAAAATCAGATATGCTGAGTGATGACAAACCATCAATGTGGTTATCTGTTGTGGCAATAAAGTCTGTTTCAGGGTGAACAGACTTTATAATAAGGGCTAATAAGCTTCCTCTGGTTTTCTATAACACTCAATAACGCTGCTTCGTTCTCAATTTCTTTAGTTCCAACCATTTTCCTGGGGAAGAAGCCCAAAGAGAAGGAAGTGGACTCCAAGAGTCAGGTGATCGAAGGCATCAGTAGACTTATCTGCTCAGCCAAACAGCAGCAGACCATTCTGAAAGGTACTCAAATCCCAAATCACAGCTAGCAGATAGTAGGGCTGGTAGAAAGGACAAAAATAACATATCAGGATACACGTGTAATCAAGAAAAGTGTTTAAAGACTTCTGACATTGTGAATGAAATATTTACTTTTTAAATGTGTACTGCTTTTCTTTCTGTAGTTTTTTATCTTCCATAATTTTTTGTTTATTTCATTAGTTCTTTTTCAGTCCATTAGTCCCTTTCCTTATCACATAAATTCTCTTATTTCTTTATCTATTCTCCTAACTATTTCTCCATCTTGTCCATTTTCTTTCTTTGTTTTCTTTCTTTTCTCTTTTGTTTCATATTCTTTTCTCATTCATCATGCTGTATTTCCTTTCATTCCATTATTTTTTTCTGATCCTGTTTGTAGTTATTTTTTACATTTGGTCTTTTTTCTTTATTTGTATTGGTCTTGCATCGTTTTCTTTCTTTTTTTTCTATTCTCTTATTTTTTTTCTATTTTTCTTTTGTCCCTTTTTCGTATTTTCATTTTTTGTTTCCTTTCATATTATTTTTGAATTGATTTTCCTCATATGTTTCACCCCATTTACTTTTATTTTTTTCCTTGTTTATCTGTCTTCTTTGCTTTTTTTTGTTTGCCCATCTTGTTTCTTCATCTTTTTTTATTGCTTTCTTTCATCCTCTGTTTTTGCCATAACTACATTTTCTTTCATCATTTTGTTTTACTACTCCCCCTTTATTTTCATAGTTGTATTCTTTATTTTACTTTTCTTAAATTAATCTTTTTCCCTATGTCTTTTACTCTTCTTCAGTGTCCATTGACGGTGTGGAATGGAACGACGTAAAGTTTTTCCAGCTTGCAGCCCAGTGGCCGACACACGTGAAGTATCTTCCAGTTGGACTGTTTGGATACAGCAAAACTCCCTCCTAGGGAAATCGGCCCCTTTATCCTAATACAGTATTTCACCTCATTACACACAGCCCCTGCCAATCAGAGTGCTGGCCAGCTGTAGCAGGGTTGTGAGAAATTAACCTTTACTAAAATTTGATGTGCTTTTGGTGGGGGTAGGTAGGTGGTGCAGCAGGGCTTGAGATGATGTACTTATGGCGCTTGTAACTTTTGCTAACCAAAAGGTTCCAGAGAAATGAGAGGCATCATCATTCTACCAACAGTCACATTTGAGTCAGGCAGCATAAGAACAACAGAACTTACTCTGAGCTTAGGCTGTGGGCTCACAGAGTTTTAGCAGAGCCAGTGTACTCTGATCTGCATGTCTCAAAACTACAACACTCACAATCCACAAGTCAAATTATTATGCAACTTCAGTACATGTGCATGTGCTAAGCTGTGTTAGCCATACAGCTACAGTTAGCCTCTCAAAGCTCTGCCTGTCACCTCAGTTCACTCTAAACTCTTTAACAGTGAAGTGGTTTTTGTGTTCATAGACTCTGTGAGTTTTCTATTATTTTGTACATAATTTAGGCTTTAATGTCTTATAGAAGCTTTGTTATTTGGTTTTAATATCAGTACTACAAAAGTGGCCTTTTATAGAATATGTATGTAGCTCACTTATGGGTTTAACTTTTATCTTTAGGAATCAGACCTCCAAAGACCGCACTGGCCAATCCGAATGTAAATCATTGGTGGTGAGAGAGTTGAACTTTGTGCTCTGATATACATTTGCCAATCACATTATTAGGTGTGACACCACGTTTCCACAGTTATTGTTCATTCCACCATAAAGATGCACTTTGTAGTTTTACAATTTAAGGCTATAGTCTTAATCTGTTTCTTTACATATTTTGTTCCTCCCCTTTACTCTGTTCTAAGTGCTAAGAATGATCCACTACTCAAGTAGTACCTGAACTATGGTGATCCTAATCATTAGAGTAAAGGGGAGTAACAAAGTGTGTAGAGAAACAGATAAGACTACAGTCTATAATTGTAGAACTATAAAGTGCTTCTGAAAGGTAAGTGGAACGGATAAAATAAACAGTGACTGTAGAAACAAGGAGGAGTACATAATAAAATAATAATTGAGTGTCTTAAGTCTTAAGTTCAGCGATGTTAATTAATTAACTGGCACAAATAATAATCAAAGTCATCATTGCCATTTGGATGCTGTTACTGCCAGTGTAATCTATTCAGCTAAAGGGATATTCCTGGAAGAGATCGTAGTTTAACATGAGATTATTCAAGAAGAACGTTTTAAGCACGAAGCACCAAACAGAACAAGCACCAGAATGAGCTGGCAGTGAATTAGTGATCAGATGACCATACACCATTATAGTCTCAGATGTCATTTTTGCATTCACAATTTGATCATTTGATCAAGCATTGCAAAGAGCATGACGGTGGTCAAATATCAACAAATCCAATGATTATATTAAAACCCAGTACTTGGAATTTTTAGCCTATTTACAGCACTGTGCAAAAGCCACCATTAGATTTGATATACCATGGCTTTAGCGTTAGCATTGCTCTGTCTCTTTATTACAATACAACAAAAAAAACCTTTGTATGCAGTTTTAAATAGCAAAACTTCTATTGGCTACAGTAGCAAGTATTTAGTGCGACGTACACTTGAGCAACAACAGCATCTGGCAGCTTCATCGGGTGGCCAAACATTAACATGTTAAATATTATACCATTGCTAGCACAACAAATCTTATTGTGACCCATGACTTTTGCACAGTACTGTATAAAATTGATGGATCTCTTTGTTTGTCTACAGCTGTGCATGTGCCGAAAATTTGTCAGCATTTCAAAGTGCACAAATGGGTGCTGATCCTAGGAGAAAAGCTTCCTATACATTTAGCGTCCATGCTAGACTAGATGGTGTTTAGGGCACCTGTGCCATTAAGTGCAGTGTATTTATATCCAGAACCAACGTCCTTCCAATCCAAATTTGTCCTGATTTGATTTTAAGTGTAGTCTCAACCTAAAACATCACTAGTAGGTAAGGCTGCAGGTGATATGGACTGTAGGACTAACTACTTGGTGTATTAAGCCTCACACTGGCTCATATTTAAATGAATGGTGCTGCGCTTCCTAAAGAACAAAACTGGTTTCTGTTGGAATTGGGCCATTTTACAGGCATGTATATAGTGTAGGGCAGTTACTGCTTTCCATGTTCAGCTGTCTATTTGAAAAGCGGCTGTAATTTCGCTCGTCATTTCCTCTTCCTTCCAATTGTTCCTAGTGTCATAGTGTAGGGAGGATTCATACAGTTAGTGGAAATCTTATCTAAATCAAGATACAGTTGGTCAACATTAATGGGGGAAATATAAGGATATTTGGCTTTTATTGAAGAAATAAATTAACATATGTCATTTTTGCAAAAGATAGAGGATACAGTTGAGTATTGTGATGGACTGGTATCCCATTGAAAGGGGTCCTGTACCACAGAAGCCCACTTGCCACTGCAAGGTTCAGCCAGGTCACTTGTCACATTGGCAGGGTTGGAGATTTTCCCAATCTGCTGACATCTCCCAATGTGCTGAAACAGGGACCTCTGCCTGGCCCTGTGATGGACTGTTGTCCTTGGTGTAATTCTGCCTATAGAACCATGTAAACACCCACGAAGAACTGTGGGTATCCGCATTGTTTTTCCCCTTGTATCAAGATGATCACTTATTTACTTCAAGCCTATTTTAATCATTAAACTGGTCCTCAGTGGTAAAGAATCTTATACTATGGTATGGATTAATCAGTTGTGAGCAGAATTGGGACCATTTGTCAGTCACATTAGTTTTCATAATGAAGATCAAAGACGCTATGCCTATTTCAGTCAGTTTCCCTTTACCTGCTAAGCTGCTACATGGAGGTTGTAGTATAAACACAGCTTCTGCTGAAGTGATTATTATTTTGTCCTGGACATGTGTGAGATGTATGTTTTGATGTAAAAGTGGTTCTGATTTTAGTGTGTGAACTTATAAAAAAAAGCAACTATGAAATAATATTGTGCCACTGTAAGAGTGAAACGAGTGCTGGTCGGTGTGAGCATGTTTGTTAACTCTGTGGTCTGTGATCAGTTTTGTGGTGTAAATTTTGAACAGTACGCCTAACCCTGCATTCATTCCACATGAGCTGAGCTGGCCAAATCCTAAGGCGTTTTGTTAGGAATGCTTCTAAATGCAAAAAATTACTTTACTTGCTAAAATCCACAACGGCTGCAATAGAATATGATGTAGAAATAATAATGTGTAGAGTTGAATTTCATAGGGATTTTTTCATTGTGTCAATTCGTTACATTCTAATGTTGTAACCTTAAGAGTCAAGTTTTGAGCTATTGTGGTGTGGTGAGAAGTATTAAGTATTAAGACAAAAGTGTGTTGCAATTCAGATCGGTCAATTTTACCTTTTACTGAAGTGATTGTTAAGCAATAGTGTATTTTATAGTCCATTTTTATACCTTTGTTTGAAAACAGGCTTTGCTACTGAATGAATGTTACTGCATGATATAGAAATCAAGCTGAAAAATAGAACATTCATCTTTATTAGTCGAAGGAATCTCAATCTTGAATCTGCATCTGGAGTGCGACTACCATAGCAAATTATTTCAACATTTACCCTTTACTAAACGCAAGAACACAAGTAATAAGAGTTTACAAATCACAAAACTTCGGGTCCATTGTAAATCAAATTTGAGATTAATCTTCAGTTTGATTTGCAGTGAATCCCAAACCTACCCCAGAAACACAGGGTGCTAATGCATTGCAGTTTTTCATGGCATCAAATACATAGGATCAAATTTAGAGAATTTAATCTACTGACCTGGTTTCAGAAACTGTATAGGAATTAATAAGAATTAATAGAATAACTGTAGGAAACAAGTGAAGGTTCAACCAGGACCCTTACCTGCTAACTATGTGATATACAAAGTGGTAACGATGCACAAACTAGGACTGCAAAAAGCAAAAAACATGGTTTCAACAAAACAGCAAGTAAGAAATGAGAAGCGATTTATTGTAGACAGTGATTATAGTTACAATGCAGAGTAAACCATTATGAACAGTTACAATGTAGGGTTTTGAGAATACCCTTAACTATAAAGAATAGTTGTTTAAATATGTACTTGAATATAAGGATGTACATTTCTGATGGCTCTGTGGTAAGAGCTGCCTGCTGTAACTGGCAGTTCTTAAGGGCCTGTGTTCCTGGGTGGGATGTGCAATGTGTGACAGTCAGGTGGTCTGTTTATATAATGCAGCAATGAACTGAGCCCTGTGAATTCTGGGATAGGCTCAAAAAAAGATGCTTTGCTTTGAAATAGGACAAATTCACTATTACAGTACTGGACACAATTGGCTATGTTTGAGGGATGGAAAGTTGGCAAGTTGGTGGGAATTCCCCAATAAGTAAAGATGTTGAATGTCCACTGCTCACAATAATAGGGGGATATTTCATTGTCACATCATTTTTGTATTGTTATAAGACAGAAGTATAACGATTAGTCCTGCAGTAGAAGCAGTCAGCAGTCGCATGTCCCTTAGAGAAGAGGCTGGCACAGGGGAGGGTTGATATGAGGAACTGGGTAGATCCAAATTTGGGAGAAAAATGAGAAGTTTCCCTAAAAATGTGTTGCATTGAGATACAGTGAAAACATTGAAATATCCCTAGTAGTCTAGTTTCTCTCTGCAGTGCTGTGGTTGCTGAACGTTATGCTTTATCAGAGCAGATCATCAGATACCAGAGTAAATTTCCTATCGAAAAGATTTTTGCTTTTCAAACTGATTTTTCATGTGTTGTGATGAGCAAATATAAAATGTTTGATTTATCCATTTTATTTTAAAAAAAGAAAAGAATAAAGCTTGTAGTTAAGGTTTGTTACATTTCTAATCTGAAGATTCTTAGTGCAAAGGGAACAAAGATCATGTTGCTGCCGGAAAATCAGCTGTTACATTTACCGGGACGTTATTCAGTTCAGTGTTTGGATGTAAGATATCTGATTCTTTAATTCACTGTTACATATAATAATGCAGCAGCACTTAAAGTAATTAGTGCATTTCACTCCATCTACTCACTAGGCTCTGTTTGTGTTGTCTCACCTCTGCTGTCTCGTGCTCTGAATATGGATTGTGTGCTTTCTCTCTTCATGCTGTTCTCAGTCTGTTATGATGTTTGGTTATATATATAACCTTGGACAGGTCTGCGTATCTGTGTTTTGATGTGAACGTTTTATTGTCCGTATCGAACAAACAGTACAATTCCAAGCACACAGGTTAAAAACTGGTCATTTTTATATATAGATTTTATTTTCATTCACTCCAGCCTCAGGACATTTGCTAAAGTCAACAGTGTAAGTATAAATGCAGATTGAATCACAGATAACGTGCCTGGTTGCTTTAGTATTTCTTGTCCTGAGATGCTGTAAGTGTTACTGACTCCACAAAGCTTTGCTCGTTACGAATTTTGTCTCGCGCTAACCCTTTGGCACGCTGTGGTGGTATCACACTCTGCTTACTCCAGTTAGAAGCTGAGCTTGTGGATAAAAGAGTATTTTTGCACTTGTTTTAGTTGTTGCTTTAGCAGCCCTGCGCATTTTGCCTATACAAAATCAACCGTGCTTGTACATATCTGATAAAGTGCTTGTAAAATGAAACTTTTTCTTTTCTTCAGTTATTTTTTTATTCAACATGTTTTGTAGTACTGCCTTTTCATGGTTTGAGTTGTCAATGGGGTAACGTGTGGGATCATTTGAAAGTGTTCATTTTTATAAATAAACACTCCTTATTTGTACTCTTGACTTCTGCTTTCTCTGCAAAAGAAGGTTTGAGCATCAAGTTGAAAAAGATGATAATTGGTTACAATAACTGGGTTCCATTCAAGCATATTCACACTCAGTACATTTATTTTGCACAAGGTATGAATGCCTGTTACCTATCAAGAGGACAATTGTACCAGATCTAGATCAATATTTAGGCATGGACAGGTAACAAAGGGTATCAAGGTATCAGCAACCAAGAAGACGGTTATACTCTAAGCTATTACATTTATCACTTTAATAATTTTAAATATTTTAGAGAAATTTTTACTTGCCATGGCTGACCTGGGCTGTTGACCTCGGTGCTTAATGCTTTCTTTCTGACTTCAATTGACTATCAGATAAGTGTTTGATTAGAGAAAGAGGCCTATAATATTGGACGTGTGCAGGTACCGAGGACATCTGTATCAGATGTAGAGGGCATCAAGTGTGGCCAACTACCAACATGATGATAGTACTCTTAATTATTACACATACAGTAATGGGGAAAATATGTACTTGCAATCCTATTAAATTAGCAAGTTTTCCCACCTACAAAGAATGGAGAGTAATGTGGTTGTTTATTGTACATACACTTCAATAAGGAGAGACAGAATCTGGAAAAAAAATCTTTAATCTCTAATCACATTGTATGATTTTTTAAATAATTATGTTGTATTTTATTGCCTGTAAAAAGTATTTGATACAATTGAAAAACAGAACTTAATATTTGGTACAGAAACCTTTTTTGCAGTTACAGAGGTCAGATGTTTTCTGTAGTTCTTGATCAAGTTTAAACACACACTGCCTCACACACTCCAGGGCCTTGAAATGCTTCTTATGGAGCCCCTCCTTGGTTGTCCTGGCTTTGTGTTTTTTGGGTCATTTTCATGATGGAAGACCCAGCCACGACCCATCTTCAATGCTCTTTGTGAGGGAACTTGTGATACATGACCCATCCATCCTCACTTCAATAAGGTGCAGTCATTGTACTACTCCTTCATAAGTTCATACCAAAAAGCTCTATTTTGGTCTTATCTGACCACATGACCTTCTTCCATGCCTCCTGTGGATTATCCAGATGGTCATTGGTGAACTTCAAAGGAACCTGGACATGTGTTGCCGTGAGCAGGGGGACCTTGCGTGTCCTGCAGGATTTTAATCCGTGACGCTGTACTGTTACTAACGGTCATATTTGTGAATTTGGTCTCAGCTCTCTTCAGATCATTGACCAGATCCTCCTGTGTGTTTCTGGGCTGATTCATTACGTTTCTCTGAATCTTACCCCACAAGGTGAGATCTTACATGAAGCTCCAGACTGAGGAAGACTGTCAGTTATCTTGTTTATTCCATTTTCTAACAACAATTGTTGCCTTCTCACTTAGCTGTTGCATAGTGTCCTGTTGCCCATCCAAGCCTTGTGCAGGTCTACATTTTTGACCCTGGTGTCCTTAGACAGCTCTTTGGTCTTGGGCATGGTGGAGAGGTTGCAGTCTGATTGATTGTGTGGACAGGCGTCTTTTATTCAGGCAAGGAGTTCAAACGTGCAGTTAATACAGGTAATGAGTGCAGAATAGGAGGAGCTTCTTAAAGAAAAGAAGATCTAATCTAAGTCTTTGAGAGCCAGAATTCTTGCTGGTTAGTAGGTGATCAAGTACTTATTTCATGCAATAAAATGCCAATTAATGATTTAAAAATCTTGTGATTTTATTTTATTTTGTCTCTTCCTCTTATGTACATATGATAAAAAATTACAGACCTCTATTATTTGTAGGTGGGAAAACTTGAAAACTTGGCAGTATATGAAAATGTATTTTTCCCACTGTATATAATTTTGGCTGCCCAATGAGGTTGACCCTTTTTTGAGTGTTGGGTCTTTCCAAAGTTTTTTCCTCACCGTGACTGACCCAACCTTTCTCAGCTGTTGGTATAGATGGTCAATGCTTTATTGCAAAAGTGCTATAGAAATAAATCTGACTTCGTGAGTAATCAAGAGTCTTTACCACTGCAATGTTTAATATTATGTGCTAAATATAATTTATGATCACTTTTTTGCATTACAGCATTCCCCTTGAATATCGGGTATGGGCAGTTACCAAAGAGTACACTTGTATCTGTACATGTATGATATGGTATCCAGTATGATCTGTTACCAAGAGGACATTGTCAAGTCTCCCTAGAGCAGTAACCCTAGAGGACATCAGTATCAGATGTGGCTGTATATGAGGTATGAGCAGTTATCCAGGGACAGAAGTACTTTTAATAAGTATATATATATATTATTTAGGCTATGTTTTGTCCTCAAAACATTAGGGGTGTTTTTCTTTGCCATGCCTGACTTAGCCTTTCTCGGCTGAGGCTGTTGGCCTAGATTTTTTAAGCTGTATTTTTTATTCTTTATGGTCTCTAGTGGTGGTCTGGAGCTGTTGCAAAGAAGGTCGTGCAGTAAAAATACGAAATGCATACTGCTAGTTCCTTGTAATAATTCCACAGTAAAGGTAATTTGTCCTTTTTGTCTTCAGTAATATACTTTGAATTTGTATGAATTATATTTGTTTATAATACATTACAGTGAGATTTGGATTCAAGCCTTGTGATGTAGTGAGGATCAAAATAATTTTGATCTACAAGAGGGGGAATTGCAGAAAAACAGAGAACCACTGTTCTATTATTAAAAAAAAGAAAGTTAGTTCTATATAAATTAATGACATCACTTGACTAGCTAGCAGGTACAGGTGATTATTAAGATGACGTTGGTATTAGGTATAAATAGTCTGGTACCTGAAATGTTTAATATCGTGCTAATATTATAATTTATCATGAAATTTGCATAACAGCATTATGCTTGAATACAGGCCTCGAGTACAATGAATATGAGGAACCACACAGCTACTGGAATAAAGTGGAACTACAGCGGAACCTCAAACATGTTCCAACAGCCTTTATTAAAAAGTACAACAAAGAAAGCCTTTATTTACATCTCAGTTTCGTCCAGCTCTTCAAGCTCCATCTCGTACATCATATCATTAATGCGCTTCTTAAACATGGCGCAGCGGCGTCTAGACAATCCACGCATGAAATCTGCAACCGTCTGAGCGTATCGGTCATGGACGTCAAGTGTGTTCAGTCTCCTGCATTTATCCAGTTCACTGAAAATACGGCTAATGTCTGAATGTTCTGGACTGCCGCGCTGACGCTTCCTTGTCGGTTGTGTAGAAAATGGTGCGCTGGATTCGGATTCTGCCGTGGATAAACACGATGGAGACTGAGTGACGTGGTACTCGGAATCAAATTCCTCCTTGCAAATGATTGCAAATGATTCCTGGGCAAACAGAAGGACACAGTGTGCACTTGTGACATAATGCCTTGAATCCAGAAGAACATTTAAAATAAATGCTACATACCCTATGGACAAAAGTATTAGGACACCTGGGAAGCTGAACCTACAGGAGCTTTAACGACATCCCATTAAATCCATAGAAATACATCTGGAGTTGGTCCCATTGCTGCACCTATACCAGATTCTACTCTTTTGGGAATGTTTTCTGCAAGATTTTTCTTTGAATCTGTAGTTCTTTTGCCTTTTTATCTAGAAGAGCACTTGTGAGGTCAGGGTGCAGGCAGACAGTCCATTTCTTCTAGACCATACTCACCAACAGACATGCCTTTATGGACCTTGCTTTGTTGACTGGTGCACATTTATGCAGAAACAGAAATGATCCTTACCCAATATGTTCCCATAAAATGTAGAGCCTTTAATTGGCTATATGTTATAATTGCTCCAGAAACCAGTGGTGATGTGCTTTACACCAATAAACACTTGGCATTGTGCTTGGTAATGTAAGGCTTTCACGCAGCAGCTCAAATTTGGACACCCAGCTCCTGACACATTGCCAGCTCCAGCTCCAACCCTGCAGTTCCTGAATCAGCAGAGCATTGGTGAGCACTTGACCCTGCTCTTTAACTTTACAGAGTCTGTCACTGTGAGTCGCTGTGGTTCCTAAATGCTTCCACTTTTTAATAATACCAATCTGAACTTGTTGTGACGGTGGCATCCTATTACCTTACCACATTGAATTCAGTAAGAGCTTTAAAATGGCCCATTCTTTCACAAATGTTTGCAAAGGCAGATTGCATGACTAGGTGCTTTATATACACCCATGGCAATATGACAGAATGAAATAGCTAAATTCAAGGATTATGTGGTGTGTCCCAATACTTTTGTCTGCAGTCTAAAATAAAAATATCACTGAAATCAAAGTGGTGTTCTAAAGCAATAGACATTAAATCATTTTATCCCTAGTTAACAATAAACCCACTTGTTGTCCCCACCATGTCTGCTTGTTCTAAGGTGCCTTTTACTTAAGCTTCTCAATAGCCAAATTATATTAGTATTATTATATCTGTTGCACGTCGTGGTTTCCACATATCCCAGATCAGCATAACAAATTATATGGCTGCATTAACTTATAACTGTATACTTACAATCCAGCTATGTACCATTACTGGAAAGAGGTTTAAACTTTTAAAAAAGTTTTAAAAAAATACTCAATCTACTTTTCTTTTATACAAATTTAAACTAAAATAATATTTACTCCCCTGAAATTAAACAGAAAAGAAATGACCCCTTGGTGTTCAAACTATGAAGAGGTTTCTCTGGTGCAAAAGTGCCTGATGTCTGTACTGGGTATGACTGGTTAACAAGAGGATGCATGTACTGGGTATTGGTTATCAGTCAGTCTGGTGCCAATCAGGTATCCTCCTTAACAACAGATCAGCTATTTCCAAACGGATAAGCGTTAGGGCCTTGCTCAAGGGCCCAAGAGAGGGACTTGAACCCTCAAATCTACAGTGATGTACCAGAAACGCTGGGCCACCGCTTCCTCCGACTTCTAATTCATAGGTTGCGTAGGGAACAACAGTGATGTATGGGGATAAGGACCAATTCTGCTTAATTTGGCAACCGAAGCTGCCTGAGGACATGGAGCACGGACTGGATCGCACGATCAAAACACCAAAACAATGAGACTGATTATGTAAGAGTGTTATGAGTAATACACACACGCATACCTGTTCTGAAGCGTGCATGCTGTTGTCGGTTCTTCTGGGCTGTAAATATGGGTTTAACCAGCACAGCTCCCTGTACAGCTTAGGAGCCTGATCCATCGCTTCTTCTCCGTTCTTCATTATCAGTCTCTTCCTAGCCTTAGTGAATTTGTGTCTCAGGTTCCTCCATACTGATTTACAGTGTTCAGGGTCCTGTTCTCCCAGCGTGACCGCGATCTCACTCCACGAGTTCGCGTGCAGTTCTCCATCTTTAACGTCTCTCCGGGATCGGTC
Organism: Parotocinclus spilosoma; assembly: GCA_033117975.1. Lineage (NCBI taxonomy): Eukaryota > Metazoa > Chordata > Actinopteri > Siluriformes > Loricariidae > Parotocinclus > Parotocinclus spilosoma. Next base: position 17,609 of record JAVSBV010127829.1, read on the forward strand.
GTACAGATGGGGATAAGCTCTGACCAGCTCTGCCAGCTTCTCCTCGAAACTGTTCATGGTTAGAACGCTTCGAGTTGCTTCTAACGTTCCGTCCGTGGCGGCTCTGTAGCTTCTTCGGTAAAAGATTAAGCGGATGACCTTTTAGTCTGACAACAGCGCTTTAAACAGAAGAGAAGATCGGGATCAACCATAACACTGAATTCAATGGGGAGCCAAAACCAATGGAGGACTTCCTGATGAACCTTTAACGAACTGCGCATGCGCAACGGTGACGCCACCAACCGTAAGCTTTATAAATGAACCTTTTAAAAATGTGACCTGGTTTTTGGTTTCCAAATATTGTAAGAAGAATCCATTTTAAACACCTATGCTGGG
>JAVSBV010127838.1:0-17983 GCA_033117975.1 Parotocinclus spilosoma
TGACTTGTGTATATATATGTGACTGGTGTTGAGATAACCTTGTGTATGGATATAACCTTGTGTGTGTCGCTTACATGTGTCCACTGATGCCAATAGCGACGTTAAAAAAAGCCAAATAAATAAATAAACATCTAAAGAAGCTTGATTGGAAGAGTAAAAGCCAAGAAACCACTTTTTTACCAAGGCAACAGGTTGGAACAACAACGATATGCTAGAGCTCCCAAATGTTGGAATGAGGATCAGTGGAAAAGAGTATTATGGACCCACAAATGCAAGGGTAACATTTTTGGGTCGACAATATCTTATATATGGTCATTGTGCCATTGCTAAAACTCCGTGTCAGAGTTGGTTCTCCGGTATCCACCAACATTGGGAGAGAACTGCCCCCAGTGTGAGTGTTTCTGACTAGTATCGATATACCCTTGCTCCTGTCATGAATAATCATTGAAGCTGATGTGAGGTTGAATAAATAAATTCACAAATAAATAATTTATGCATTAAATTATATACAGTATGGTGCCCAAAGTGGCGCAGCAGTCTAAGACACCAGGTCACCACGTCAGTCGGTGACCTGAATTGGCTGAATTGGAGTAACAGCAGAGCTTAATGGCCAGGTCGGCTCGAGTGCAGGGAAGACAAGGTCACAGCAATGCCAGCCCAACCCTACGACAGACTGGCTCACTCAGACTTTTACCCACCTGTTCGTCCTTGAAGACCAGGTTCTCCTGGTGCTCCTGGAAATCCAAGTTCACCTTTCGGACCTGGAACACCAGGGCTACCTGCTCAGGAAGGAAACAGATTTGCAATGTTAGGTCATACAAATATAATGCATCTCAAGTATTTTCAATTAAAAATGTGTGAATGTGAACAAACTGGCTAAAGAAATCAGTTGTTGTGTAAAGGAGTCAATGTTGTGTAAATCCTCATTAAGGCCTGCTACTTTTTGCCATTTTCGTGAGGAAAGTCATTAGAGTGAGATGTTTGTTGTTGTGATTGTTTTAGTTTTTGTAATAAAGCATGTAAACACTTCATATTTCTCATATTTGTCGTCATTTTGCACGGTATGAAAAGCATCAATACCCCCCAACCATATTAAGCATTTTACTTATATGCTATATGTAAGTCTAAATAAGTGTAAATATATGTCTATATTTTGAGTGGAGCTACAACACTACTTACAACATTCCTCATGTATAATACCATATCTCCAGCTCTCTATATTAATATCAATATTAATATTAACTATTAGTATGAATACTTAAAAAAAAAGATTTGCTATACTTATTTAATAAATGTATTTAAGATAACATCTGCATTGTAGGATCGTACAGCATTTCTAACTACATAATACAACACTTCATTTAGGATTGTTACAGTAAGAAGCAAATCTACCTTTAAGCTACATTAACCAAGACATAAGCCAGAAACAGAACTTGCCTGGGTAACCAACTGAGCCAATGTCTCCTTTTTGTCCAGGTGTGCCTGGGATACCCGGGGTCCCCATGGAACCTTTTACTCCTTTTTGTCCAGACTCTCCAGGAAAACCAGATGAGCCAGCTTCACCCTGTGTATAGAAGACATATGTATTATATACAGTACGAGAAATACATTATGTGATCTAATTTCAGCTTTTCTTTTTAAGCATGCTATAAATTTTGCTTTGCTTAATAGGGGTGTGTTGGCCTAATGGTTATGGTACTGGACTATGGACCAAAAGGTCCAAGGTTCAAATCCAACCTCTGCCACAGTTTGGGCCCCTTAAGCAACAACTGCTTGGATTTTGAAAGCCTGTATTAATTGTAAGTCACTCTAGATAAGGGTGTCTGCTAAATGAATTAAATGTAAATGTAACGATGACAAGATGTGCGATTCAAAAATGTGACCATGTGCAACATAGAGGTGGCCAATGTCCCTTACGTTCTGTTTAATAAGCCATGCAATGGCATTTTTTAACACCATGGTCCCATAAGCATATATTCTGTTCTGCAATTAGAAACCTGTAAAAATAAATTTGAATTTGAGGTTGAGGATGTTTAAGGGCTAAGGGAGAGTTAAATTTAGTGAAACTGTTACACAATAGGACATTTGTATTAGAGTATCATTTTTTATTATTTGAATTGTAGCAGACCAAATATTTTTTTTTAAATGTGTATACAAGATAAGTAAACATTATTTTAAACCAATATTCTTCTTCAGAATAAAAAGCATTGTTCTTACTATGTTATTTCACAATGGCCTACAATAGAACATTTAAAATGTAAGAAAATCTACACTTTTTGCATTATTTAGACTTTAGTTATATATATTAAGTGATATAGTGTTTCATTATACACCCCATGGTTTACTATACATGAAAAGTCTCAATCCTGATTTGATGGCTCTTTACAACTTAATAGTTGTAACACCATACCTTTTAATAGGATTGCACGGATGGACCATGACTGGGATTGAAAAAGTCAATCACCAATCTTGGATGTAACCCAACATGATTTCCCAATAAAGCGTTTCCGTATAATAGTTTCTTTTAAATTGACTGTATGCCTGAAGATCTATGCTTCAGAAATTCAGTGGACAGACTGAAATATTTTACCTTCTCACCAGGAATGCCAGGAATTCCTATTCCAGGCAAACCTGCTGTTCCCTTTTCTCCTTTTGGTCCTTCTTCACCCTTAAACCCATGATGTCCAGGTTGCCCACTCACACCTTTGGAGCCTTTTGGTCCAAATGGTCCTGCAAAAACACATATCAACGAGCCATTAATTAAACTCAAATGATAAAAATAAACTGAGAGTCCGCTAATTACCCATATAGGTATACAAGAGTTATTTCTTTGTGGTTAAATAGTGCCGTTTTAATAAAGCTGATTCATTACAAGACAATAAATAATTATTATTAAAAACATGTGATGTCAGTAGCCATTCCAGTAACCCACTTCCATGGAGACCTAGACTCAAGTTTGGTAGTGCCTTCCAACCAAGGTTATAATAGTTTTGAATTTTTCATTATAGTTTAGTTTTATTTCATTTTTTCTCTAATTCAGTTAGTTTTAATTAGGTTTTAGGTTGGGTTTGCTAGTTTTTATTAGTTGTTATTATTTTTTAATGCTTAGTTTTAGTTTAGTTTTAGTATTAGTTTTAGTTTTTTCATACATTTGGTTATTTTTCAGGTGCAGGACCCAAAAAGTCAGAGTAGGTATTGTGTAATAAAAACTCAACAAAAGATACTATTTCAAATATTTATTCAGTGACTGTTAAACAACTAACGGTCCAGAAAATCTGTAACAGTCCACAAGATAGCAGCCTTAAGTGCAAAATGTGTGTAATACTGCTACGAAAAAATATTCAATATCAACTAAAGGGGAGCTACTCAGAGCTTGTAAAGGTACTCGCAATTAGCCCTCTTGTGCGAGTTTCTAAAAGGGACTTTGAGATTCGTGGGGTGAGAAGTATTCCACATATTTTATCACGTTTACACTACACTTTTATCATTTTCGCAGTCATATTCAAATAAATCCCATATAGGACTGTCGTTATTTTTCAGGCTAGCAAAAGTGAGCATCAACAGACTGTAAACAAGCAGGGCCATCATGCATTATGTGGTGCCGTAAAGTGCCGGCAGGTAACGTAAAAAAATTCGATTTCACATCAGTTAAGGCTTATAAATAAATTGACAAACACGAAAACGTGTTTACGAAAGCGTTTTATCTATAATTTCAGTTCGTTTTAGTTCATTTTGTAAACACATAATACAGTTTCAGTTATCGTTTTTTTCTTTTAATTATCGTTTTTATTTATTTCAATTAACGAAAATGTTAGCAAATGTTCAATTTTAGTTTTCATTATTTTGTTCATTTTTATTAACGATAATAACCATGCTTACAAAAAGGTTAGGTGTCAAATAAACATGACTGCCAGTGTTTCAGGAAGTGGTTGTAAGATAGCAACAGAACTGGTGTCTCATCCAGGTTGCCCTTCTGCCTGTGCACCCCCTTCTGATATTGGGACCAGCCTCTTATTTGGACCAAATCCTAAAGTACCGAATCCAATCCTATATACAGTATGTGTAATGTTATTCGCTTATTTGGACCAAAATTCCACTTAATCAGGTCAAAAAATGTGAGACGCAAATAAGAAATATGTAATATCCTTGGTTACCAAAGAAACTCTTTGTTTCTGGCATCACTACAACGCTCCTGAGTTTCTCCCCAGCCCTCTACTGCCACCTACAGATTTTTGCCATTATTTACTACAAAAAGCAAGCCACAAGTCGCCACTTAGCCACAGCAAAAGCTTGTCATATCACACTGAATAATTTCTTCAAACGTTGACTGGAATTTAGTAAAAACTTATGCTTCACATGCTGAGTACCTATACACTGTGTTGTAGATCGTTTCGAAAAACTTTTTTAATGAACAAAGTTCGTAAGCAACAGTAGTTCTGGTTTGTACGTTCGCTTTACGTGTAAATCACATAATAAAGGTTTAATAAACATTTAATATGTTACGTCCCGTCTTGTAGCACGTCTTATAGCACGTCCCGTCTTGTAACATAGGGCATGTTCGTTTAATCGGACCAGCCAGTTATTGGGACCAAAACGATCGCGTCCCGATGTGGTCCGATTAATCGGAATCGACTAATTTATTCCACCTGAGAATAGGCATTGCAAAAGATATTTAGGACTTTTTAACAAATTCTTGACTAGATTGGATTTAGACAGAAGTTGTGGATCACTGTTTTGATCCAACCACAACTCGAGTTTCTAGGTATTTTCATTTATTACTCATACTTTCATTCCAAACCCACCAAAACTCTTTTAGTCTTATCTTTGACCCAGTTTCAGACAAAGAAGCTCTAGACTATCTGCTGGCACAAGCTATGAATAGTTTTTTGGTTTAATGTCTGATTGTGGATTTGAAGACATGTTGATCCAAGTTGCTTTAATCTCCTGCAAATCTAGAACTATGATTCTTAAACATATTTCTTACCTCTCCCTTACTGTGCAGGAATGCAAAAATCCTCTTCCTGATGGGTTAATTACAGCCACGGTAGTTTCAAATATACTAATTTTGACTCTAAACTTGTATATATCAATTTTTACACAAGTATTGAGCCATGCTACCATGGTCAACACTAGTTTATCCTCTTTCATTTCTGCAGTCGCCCCTAATACTCCCCATAATTATAGAAGACTAAGAGTATTTGGGTGACTGCTTAAAGTTTCTTAAACACAAAAGAACAATGTACAAAAGAAAAATATAAATGTTAGCATGCTTTTCGGTCATAAAGCAACCTTTTGGTCATAAGACTTTCTAAAGATGCCAATAATTATCACACATGGTGTCGTTAAAAACTATTTTTGCCAGTGCCACTGTGCACATGTATGTGTTTATTTGGCTCACTGATTGCACCAAATGGGCCAACTTGCTTTCTTAAAAAGATCAGTGGCCATTCATTACATAAATGAGATCATTATTATGACTTATGGTGGAGAATAGTTCCACAAATACAATATGTGACTGTGATTTGGTTAAAACATCACCACGATGGACAAGTTTTCTGTAGTACCTGGAATCCCCATGTCTCCTGTGCTGCCTTTAGCTCCAGGCTGTCCATATGGTCCTGGTTCTCCAGGAATTCCTGGGTCACCTTTTTCACCTAGAGTGGAGTTTTAAACAGAAGAATCAGCAAAAAGTGTTTCCTAGACAAATTAATAACCACATTAAAACAAAATCCATACCTGGTTGTCCTGGTGAACCAGGCATTCCATCCTTTCCAGGCATTCCAGGATCTCCTGGTGATCCTTCATGCCCTCTCTCTCCGGTAATGCCAGGGTCCCCTTAAAGTAAAGTTGACAAAGCTTATTTTATAGACCCATAAGACTATTTTTCAGAATTGTCAGTACTGATACTTCTTTCTCTTCTCCAACCTATTTCGCCGATGTCTCCCTTTTCTCCTTTCATATGTTCCATATCCACATCAGTCATATTTCCAGGTGGTCCTTGAAGACCTGGATCCCCTCTCTCTCCCTTGGGACCCTGTTCACCAAACTCTCCCCTGGGTCCGGGTAGACCAGGGTTACCTACCAGGGTCAGAATTGTTATAAGTTAAAAAGCATTTTAGCTGTAGCTGTTATATGTTATACTACACAAAACATTCAGACGATAAGTTTCAGTTTTAGTGAGGTACCTCTTGGCCCACTGTTTCCTGGGACTCCTTGATAACCTTGTATACCAGGATCTCCTGGAAGTCCTATCATTCCCATCTCTCCCTTGAGGCCTGGAAATAAAAAAATATCCAATTTAATCCAATTAAATGCAGGGTAAGCATACTGACAGATTCCTACCAGCTGTGATTTCACTTCTTACAGTATTGAATGAAAGTCTAATTGCATCAGAAAGCTCTTACCTTTCTCTCCCGGTAACCCGTCTTGTCCAGGGAGGCCTGTTGGCCCTGGCAACCCCCTAGGCCCGGGTGAGCCAGGTAACCCAGGTGTACCCTTCTCACCCTGAGGACCGGGCATTGCTGGACCAGCTAAACCTGGGAAACCTTTCTCTCCTTTTTCACCAATCTGACCTGCAACACCACAGGCACATACAAGCAGTCAGTTTTTGCTTGTCTTTAAGTGGAATGAACAATGCAAGATGCATATGCTATCGTGCAACTCAGCGGCTTCAGAGTACTTGGCAGCTTCAAGGGGAAGACATGTTAAGCCTTCAGTCCAAAGATTGAAAAGGAATGGTCTTATTGGAAGGGTAGCAGCCAAGAAACACGAAGCTTGAAAAAAGATCAGTGGTAATTCCTAGTTTTGTGTCCAGTCATTAACAATATGTTATATATACACATATATTGTGCATCTGAAAAGTTGCTCTTCAAATCAAGACTTACCTAAAGGACCCGGTTCTCCACGTGGTCCCATTGGTCCAGGCACTCCAGGCTCACCAGTTCCTGGGGGTCCCGGTGGTCCTGCAAAACCTTGGATTCCAGGAAGGCCTCTGTCACCTGAAGATTAGAGTTCAAATGGAATGCAAACATGTTAGTTTAACATTTTAAAAATCATCCTTATACTGTGGTATCTCAGTTCTTAACCAGCTCCTAACTGTGTTTAAACACCAAGATCGACTCCACTATGATACAGTATTGGCTATATTAAACATACCTGTATTCACTTGTGTGGTGGACTAGCTATTTACTTTCCAACCCTAATTAACTACTGATAAATGTGGTAACTTTCGCAATAAATAAGAATTTGCAGAAGGTCTAATAACACTGGCAATACCATGTACCTTTTCCGCCTCGAGGACCTGGTGGTCCAGTCTGTCCTTCTGCGCCAGGCACTCCTGGCATTCCTTTATTACCCTTCTCGCCTGGAAAACCTTGTAGTCCTGTTTGGCCAATAGAGCCCTTTGGTCCTGGAAGGCCAATGCCAGGTTCACCCTTTAAATTATAACACAAGTATGTAAAACAGTAGTAAGTATGTAAGGCAGTCATTTTTCAGTAGAGGTGGAAAACATCATCTGCTATCAAAATCTGTAATACATTCAAACCTTTTGTCCTGGCGTTCCTGAACGTCCTGGAAGACCATTCTGGCCTCGGTCACCAGGCTCTCCTGGAAGTCCTGGTGCACCTGGTATACCAGAATGACCTGAAAAGAAAGAGAGACTTAATTATTGGAAAATAACAAGTCATAAAGTTATCGCGTCACCAAAAATCCAACATGATGTCTGTATGCTGATCTATTATGTACCTTTTGGTCCTGGTAGACCAGGAAGTCCAATTCCTGGAAGACCAGTGTCACCCTTCTGGCCTGGAAATCCTGGCAATCCATGATCCCCAGGAAGACCCCTCTCACCTTAAAAATACATAAAACGGGTTTGATTAATGGCATAGCTTCTGACTGTTCAAATCCTGGTTTTTACCAGTTGTAATGCTTTTAATGTTTTGCTTTGCTGATATGACGTACACAGTTTAGTTCAAAAGTTGTATTATGTCCATATATAACATACTGTCGATGTCATTGCTAAAAGACATCTAATCTACAGTGGCCTAAGACTTTTGAACAGTAAAGTCTTTAGTCTTTTTGAACAGACTTTACTTCACAGATAATGAATACTCTACATTGTTAGGTCCAGTACGCACACAATGTGTAGAAGAACTGTATAACTTGCTGTACTACACACTTATAGAATAAAACGTTCTTCAGGGTTATTATTAAAGTTATTCATGTTTGATGCATTCAATCTACAGATGTAACAATAATATGATTTCTCTGTAATAAGCTCAATGTAAAACTTTAAAAGACTATTCATGCAAGACAGCGAAAATCAAAAGGACACCTTCGCTAAGCAATTCGAAGTGCAAAGTGCAAAGGACCCACCAGCAGTTCAGATGCTGGACAATAGATGAAATAATGTTCTCTAGCCGATATCAGTCCCAAAATACAAATTACAGTGTTCCCTCGCCACTTCAAACTTTTCAGTTACTTCAGCGTGTTGCTTGATTATTCAACAGTTAAAAACATTACAATAGCGGATGTACTTAGCGGATGATACTCACCAAAAACGAGAAGTAACACTAGAGTATCGCCCGCCTGAGTCACTACTTGCCAAGTTTTTGTGTGCGGTGTTGTGTTCTCTGTTTGTAAAAGTTCATTATAGACTGAATTCATTCAAGCCCTACGATGCCACCCAAACGTTCTGCAAGTTCTACTGCTAAAATAGTGTATAAATACTTAACTAAATATAGCGTCCCTACTTAGTGGATTTTTGTTTATCGTGGGTGGTCCTGGTACGTAACCCCCTCCATAAACGAGGGAACACTATCTCTAAATCTAATCTCAACTTGACATTTAAAACCAACACTATTTTGCTGAGGAATTAAAAAAATAGTTAACTTCACTTTTCCTGGTCAAGATCACACGGTGCCAATCCCCAGAGTGTAGGCATAAAGCACACCCTGGACAGAACACCAGTCCATAAAGGGTCACTGCTACAGCAGCCTTGACAAACTGTTTTAATCAGCCAATCGCATGGCAGCGAATAAATGCATTTAGGCATGGTCACAACCAAGGTATGAAAAAAAACCTCTGAATGCACCAAACCTTGAAGCAGATGGGCTACATCAGCTAACCATGTCTCTCTCTTTATAACTACAAGGCACCCATCTTCAGGGCAGGATAATGTAGGACAATATGACAAATCTCAAATCATCTCAGTCAGGTTTTCTGAACATCACAGGGAGTTCAAAATCTCTAAGGAACACTTCCAGCACCTTGATGAATCTATGGCACACATAACTGAGACAGTTCTGAATACAAAACGGGGTTCAACTCGATACTACCAAGGTGTACCTAATTAAATGGCTGGTCAGTGTTCATTATTTAATCAAACTGATGTTACAAATCCAAACATAAAACACAAAACAAAGAATCTTCATTGTACAGTTCTGGGGAAAAAATAAATAATATTTTTAGCAGATTCATAAGTTACCCTGAAATCCAGGTGTTCCAATTTCTCCTCGAAACCCTGGTGGGCCTGGAGGTCCTGGTGCTGCACCTTTCCCAGGTTCACCTTTAGGTCCTGTTACAAAAATGGGAGATATTGTTTAAAAACAAGTATCTAATTATTCCTATATAGTGGAGGCCAAAAGTATGAGACCAATAATAAAAATGTTTTTATTTTATATTTCAAGCATAAATTCTTCAATAGGGAAATGACTGAAATACACCTCAAAACTACGCAACACTTATATGTAGATCAAGGAGTACTGATGGACATGGACTTTCATCCACAAGTCACCTGATTTTTAACCCCCAACAGGCATTTATTCCCCATGACTATAAAGCATTCAGGAACATCACAAGAATCTGGAATCATTTGTTTGAGGTATGCCTCATGTTAAGTTATTAAACAAAAAATGTGTCCTAGCAAATAAGCATTTTCATTGTCTCAGTCTCAGACTTGTCACCTCAAAATAATTTCTAACTAAAATAGATTAACAATTTAAAACACTTAAAGTAATGGATATTTGAACTTATTAAGATCTTGGTACACTTGCCTGGTAGTCCTGGCCTTCCTGGCTCACCAGGTGTTCCTTGACTGCCCTTCTCTCCAGGATCTCCTGTCTGACCAAAACCTGGAATACCTGGGGGTCCTCTCTCACCAGGAAGCCCAGTGGTACCAGGATTACCGTCCCGACCACGATCACCTTTAATACCTTCTCTAGCCTTTAAAAAAAGATGGTATTTAGGTAAAATACAAATATTATTTGATGTGGTATTACAAAAACAGAAACTATACATATCCAATATGAAAGAGCTCTAGCCTACGTAACACTTTGCACTTATTTTTGTATATTGTAACAAAAAACTCATTAGCACTTACTGGTTCTCCTTTGGGTCCAGGTTGGCCTGGATATCCATTCCTTCCAGGAATTCCATCATTACCTGGTAGTCCTCTAGTGCCAGGAGCACCTGAAAAGCCCTTATCTCCTTTCTCTCCTATAATGCTATCACCAGGCTCACCTTGTGCCCCTGGAGAACCTATTAAACCTGGGGGGCCATCCTCTCCCTGCAGTTAAAGAACAATATAAGATTTTTAATTTATTTTTTAATAACAGGGGACAAAAAATGTTCTTCGTTAACATCTTTAAAAAGAAAGATCTTTATACAAAAGAAAATGTATTGTTATGTTTCTGAAATAAAATAGAAATGCTGTAACTTAATTATTTAAGATATAGTGAAGCTACAATAGAGCATTTTGTTTGTGATTTTTTTAACCTTTGTTTTAAATAATTTCTTTGAATTGCAGAAACTAAATTTTTAGTACAAAAATAAGCATTGTTCTTCATAGTTTATACTCTTGTAATAAAAGAGGAATGTACACTTGTTTACATTGTTTTCCTAATTGTGAGTTAATCGAATCCTGAACTCAATTAAATCGGACCATGAGCAGTATTTCTTGCTACCGTGGCACAATGACCCTGACCTATAAAAAGCAGAAATGTGGTTTTGTGTAAATGAGAAAACTCAGATGATCATTAACTGGCTCAGGAAGTGCATTAAGTAACAATTTGAATCTTCACCACTTACAGTACTTCCAGGAGCTCCAACAAGACCAGGCTGACCCCGGTCTCCTTTAGTGCCTGCAACTCCAGGGGAACCTGATATAAGAAATGTTATTTTGATTAGTCATGTGTATGAAACCAAACTGACAAGTAGCAAGGTTTTTTTAAGCTGATATTTAAGCTTCTTCAAATTAAACATTTTTTTTAAATTAGGCATATCAAAAATAGCACCGTAACTCAATGTTTTTGTGTTTACCAAACTTCAGTGATCCATACCTTGCTCCCCTTTTGGCCCGGGAGGACCATGTAAACCTGGGGATCCAATAGCAGCGCATTCTGTACAGGTGTCACCTTTGTCACCTTAGAGAAAACAAAACAAAAATGTCAAATACATGTTTTACCTTGGATTTAACTAAATTTATCCTGATTGGGATCTCATATCTTAGGTCCCATATTAGCATGTGCTCTAAACAATATGCCACTCCATCACAGTGCTGATAGTGGGATAGTGAATTGTAACCGTGCAGAAATTTAATCAAAGTTACATTTTTTGATACACTAACCTGTTATTTATTTTTATGGCATAATGTATAACTAACACATACCACATAACCACATAATGTAGAATGTGGATTAAAAATGAAACTTATTTACATCATCTTGCCTGCTCTCTTAACTTTACTTTGTAAATTACTTTGTTTTTACTTGTATTTTCTTTTCTTTTACATTTCTCTTTTTCAGAGTTTTTTCTTATTTTTCCATCAAATAAACACATCTAAATACCATGTATCATCTGTGTCAATAAAATAACTCAACAACCGGCACAAGCATTTGACACACTTAAATAGCCCGTAGCACAGCTGCCAGTTATTCATGCAAATCAGGCAATTCAGCAAAGTTGCAACGCTCGAAGTCTGAATTTAAACTGTGCTTATCTGCTTCCACCTGGTGGCGAAGAGGCAATACAGCAGCCACAATATAAACAGTCCTTTTTTAAATAATATTTGGTATACCTCTGCAAAAATGAAAAGAGCCCACAACTGACAAACAATAATTTGGAACTTATTGATATGAAAACTACAAAAAATACATCATAATTAATATCTTTAATTTACTTGCTTGCATTATTGTAGAATATTGAGCAAACCTTTCCGACCACTCAGAACTGAGAAAAGCAAAATTTTTATTATGTAACATTTAATAGCTGGTTTCACATTTATTCCTGATTTGTTTTTGTATAACCCTTCCTAAACTTGCCTGGTTCTGTCTCTTCTTGCCTACCATGGTCCTGTATTGATTTTCTTCCCTTTGGTGTATATTATATTTACTGTATACATCCTTGACTTTACTGTGTTTTAAGGTATCTCTTGTCTTAGTTCTGTGTGTTTCTGTCCTTTGTTGGTTTCAAACATAGTTTATTGTTACTCTTTATCTCTGTTCATTTACTAGACCTCATTTTCCAACGTATTTTCCTAGTGTCTCTGTTTACTAGTCTATATCCTCTGTCTCACGAGCATACTCATCTACATCGACAGACATCCCACCTCTCCCAGAAGCTCCAGGAGTCTTTTACATTTTAACAGGGGCTCCCTGACGCCTGCAAATTCTAGACAATATCCTAGAAATCAGTTTTTTTGTCTGAGCGAGTGAAAAATAGAGAGTGCAAGGGCGAGAGCCAGTGGGAGAAAAAGACACACACACATAGTAAGAGTGACATGTTTGCATCAAACATTGCATCAAATTGACTTGGTTATTCCTTTTCAATGCTATTGTGTATGTCATGTTTGTCAATAAATCCCGCCTGTGTTTACTCCAGCCTATGACCCTTCTGCAGCCTGCTTGCATGTATACATGCCAATCTGAATTTACAGTAGAAAAAAAATCTCTTTTTACAAGAAGTAGTGAGTACTAATGATGGGTAATCAAAATAATGGATCATACAATTGCAAAGGATTTTATGGTAAATACTTGCCGCCACACCACCTCATTTATTTATATATGTTCTGTCCTCAAATACCTTTCTGTCCCACTTCTCCTTGCAACCCAGGAGGCCCGGGGGGGCCTGTTGTTCCTTTAACCACTTTACAATCATCACCTGAAGAAGTACGAAAAAGAAAGAACAATTATCTAAATACTATACAACTGAAAGAACATGGTGTCTTTAATATATTGAGTCTTGCTGCAATTATTGATCATCATCAAAATTATACTGTTATTTTCAAATGTGCATAATTTTAGTATTTTTAGTATTTCTTCACTGACAATAGTAAATGATCAGTTGACTGACTGCACTTACTTAGTGGTCCAGGAGGTCCCGGTGGGCCTGGAAGTCCATCTGCTCCCGTCCATCCTCTAAGAGACTCTCCATCACTTCCTCTGTCTCCCTTCTGGCCAATCTCACCAGGAAAACCTCTTTCGCCAGGAGGACCCAGAATGTCCCTGCCTACATTCAAACAAACAGGCAAGGAGACACTATGAGACTTATTTGTTAGGGGAAGGCAAGAAAGTTAAGGTACAAATGACATCCTGTCATTTGATTGTTTCGTTGAGCCAGCACTGGTCAGGCATGAGCTCTGTTGACCCAGTCCATGCATGAGGACTCAGGGAAGAGGAAATCCCTTAATAGGTGATGGGATATGAGATATTGCTTAATTGGTAGAAAACTGGTTCCCAGTACTAAGCCTCCTTGGTTCTTGTCCTGCCTCTGGTGAGGTCTGTCAGTTTAGAACTAGGCTCTTACCCAGCATTTCTTGAATGCGGCTTCCATCTTGCTCCCAGCTCTTCGTTTAAACACAGCCACAAACAGATAAACGAAGACCTGGGAGCAAAATGGAAGCAGCATTCAAGGAATGTTGGGTAAGAGCCCAGTTCTAAACTGACAGACCTCACCAGAGGCAGGACAAGAGTATTAGGAGCCAGTTTTCTTCCAATTAAGCCACTCTGGTTTATATCCCATCTTTGAGGTGGTAAGGTTTGCCTGTTTGTTTCGAGCTGCATACTGAGGTCCACCTCATCACATCAACATGTATACTGCTCACAAAAATTGTGGATATTGATCCAAATGAAATATCTGCAATAAAATATGCCCTATTTTTTGTTGGACACCTCCTTTGGCAGAGATCACATTCTATCTTCCTCCTTTGTACTTCCGCATCCTCCTTGCAAAACGGTTTAGGAATATTATTCAAAATCTACTAACAGACTTACTACCCATACTGCCAAATTATACCAGGCTTCCATGATTAAAAAAATATGTAAGTATCCATTCTTTTTTCTATCTACACAATATTTTCAGTGCCCAGGACTCCCACACAACCCCAAAGAATAACAACTCTCTCTCTATCTTTTCTTTCACAATTCATATTTTTTCATAACAGACCATTTTAAATCTCACAAGGTACAATCTAAGCAATTATGGGTAAAAACTAAAAATTGCTCAATGGCCCAACACGCCCCAGCTGTTTTCCCCAATTTATTCAGTTTTTAATACCAAGTTTCTAATAAGTATCCTGTATTTTCTGTTTGTAATATTATCTATGTTAACCACCAATGCTAAGGTTTTTGCTTAACACATCTACTAAAGCCTTAATAAAGATTTAGCTTTTGACTTTAAGGTTTGGAAATTGATTTATCATCAAATGACTGCTCTTACCTGGAAGACCAGGTGCCCCAGGAAATCCAATGTTACCTGTGGAAAAAGATGTCATTTAGATATACCAAATGTACCTTACCCATAGTGTCTTACATTTGATACAAACATACAACAATGAAGCAACTGTGGTTTAAGTGACTTGCTCAAGGTCACAACTTTGGCAGCTTGGCAGTACTGGGTCTTGAACCCCAGACCTTCAGCTTACCCTTCTGCTAGAAATTCACTCCTATAGCTCATGAAATGTTAGTTTTATATACATGTAAGTGTATATATGTATGTATATACATGTATATAGTGTAATCTTACAATGCAAACAATTGTGGGTCAAGGACCCAACAGTACCAGTTCGATTTGAGCCAAAAGGTAACAAGCAAAAATTTAGCTTGCACACCCTGAAGAATACCACATCCACTATACAGGCTGTGATGATATATGCATATATGAACATAACTTGCTTATCAAGCACCTCATTTCATGCTTACCCTTATCTCCTTGTGGTCCAGGAGCTCCTGGAGGACCAGGAAGGCCAGGTGTACCATGAACCTTTTAGGAAATGTCACATTTTGAGAATGTCATTAGGGAATAATCCACACCAAATCCATTAAACAGAATGTATCGCTAAGAAAATGCTACTATACATTTAGACAATCAGAAATAACATTAACTGAAATGGTTGATCACTTACATATCCTGGAGGTCCTTTCTGTCCCTTTTCGCCCTTATTTAAGCACACAATGTAAAAAAAGGCACTCAGACACGAAGCAGGAGACATTGAACTGTTATTATAACATGCTGAAGTGACTTACTTTGAGACCATCAAACCCAGGAAAACCAGGTGTGCCCTTCTCCCCCTGTAGAGAGAACAGACATCATATAACATACAACATATAAATTGCTTACATGTAGGTATTATCTAAAATCAAAATCTGTAAACCTGTAAACTGAAACTGTATAAAAATAAAGTGGAACCCCAGACTTTGAACGCTCACTGACTCTAACAATTTGGACATCAAATCACCTTTTTGAATTATTTTGCCCCCAAATTCTATGGAAATAGTATGAAGATTTGGAACACGAGCACCCTAAATAAAGCATGCAATGATGTATCCAGTATACCGATCGCCAGTAAACCCAAAAAAGAAGAACCAGGCTGCGATCATAGGCATATAACGTATATTTTATTATATTACCTACATCTATATAATATCAGTCTACGGGTGCGATCAGGCATCCCCCTGAGTCTCAACGTGCCAAAACTGTGCTCACCTCAGTGCCTATAAAGTTTTATTTTTAATCTATATTTCAATTATTTCTTGTATTTATTGATTATTGTATTACATTTCTTTCAATAGTTAATTTCATATAAATATGGGCATAATCATCTTGGGGGTCGAGAACAGATTAATCCTATTTACATTACTTTTTATAGAAAACTTTGATGAAGCTGAAGTTCAAACCTTCGGGACCTAATTAAGTTCGATTTCTGAAGTTTCATTGTATGCAAATGTACCTTATTTCCAACTTGTCCATCCTTTCCTGGCTTTCCCTAAAAAGAAAAAAAAGTCAAATTACACCAAACTCTGTGTGTATTACATATACTCTGAGTAGCCCGCACCTGCAGAAGAAACAATGAAGAAGTGAAGACTGAAAATGCAAAGGCATATAAAAATAGCCTTTGCTTGTGTGTTCTGTTGACTTATTTACATCTATTAGGATCTGGCTGAATTGTGTTCTTGGGGTACTGCTTATTTGTACTAACATGAGGTTTTGTCTACGAGGAAAAAAGCACTTTTGTAAGACAAACTGTATAAGGGTGTCTCCTAAATGCTGTGAATGTAAATGTTGTGAGTGACACATCATGTAATGAAACTGAACCTGATACTCACTATCGGTCCTGGAGGGCCTAGTTCACCTTTGACCCCTTTCATATGCTCTGAGCACTGGTCATAGACAGAAAACACAGTCACTGACTTAACATCAAGTTTTCTCTGAAGTTTGTCAAACTATGTTTTAGACATCCAGAAGCAACATCTGCAAGCCTTAAAACTATATGTTTGCATCTCGCCTATTACTCACAGGTTCTCCTCTTTCTCCCTTGTCACCTTTGTCTCCCTACAAACAGAAAACAAACAAAGAGCTTCAACTCTGGCAATGTTACTGAATTGCTGAGCTTATATTCTAAAAAAGAATCTATATAATGTGGAAATACAGTCACGAACAAAGACTTACTTGTGGTCCTGGTATAAAAGTTGGCTGAGGTCCTTCAAATGCCGTGGGGTTTCCAGGAGGTCCTGGTGGGCCTTTTTCACCACTATTACCCTGGTAAGTATTAAATGATATGACACAGCCATTTGTATTGTATCCTTCAAAGTGTATGTAGGTGAGCAGACAGATTGCCATACAGACGGATGGATAGCTTAGCATTGCTAAGTCTGGGTTCTCTAACTTACCTTTTCACCCTTCGGACCAAGGAATTTAACTCCCTGTTGTGAAAATAAAAGTGTTATAAGTTAAAGATTAACAACATTCATGTAATAATAAGCAATAATTACAGTAGACACCTACCGATGGGCCAGGAGGTCCAGGCTCACCAGTAAACCCCTGAAAAAAAAAAATCAAGATAACGTGATTTCAAATGGAGGTTTTATTCTACAACACATCTACACTATGGCCATTCAGACATATTTGGACATTTGTTTAATATATTTCCAGTCACTCACTCTGGGTCCTGCTGGTCCAGGTGAGCCAGATGATCCTTGAAGTCCTGGAAAACCCTGCAAACCCTTATAGATGAAAAAAGAAATATAAGTACTGTTCTGGTTCATCTACTTGAAGCAAATGCACACAAATGCAAAACCGCATTAAAGCTTGCACTTACTTTTATCCCAGGTGACCCTGGAAAACCTCGATCTCCTTTTTCAGGGATAAAATTGCTTTCACCTTGATCACCCTGAGAGAGAACAACATGGTTATTGGTTATGATTAACTATCATTAACTAGATATAACTGGGAGGTATTAACTGACAAAAGAGACTATTGATCTATGCTGTAGTCAAGAGTGATATGACCTCTATATCATTACCACAATTAATTAAACATTTTACCTCGATTAAGATGAATGAACAATTACTTTGTTTTTTGGTTTGTTTGTTTGTTTTGCCCTGAAAGGTTTGAGTACAAGATCTGTATGGTAAATAATTTCAACTATTATATATATATATATATATATATATATATATATATATATATACTATATATACTGCGCACAAAA
>JAVSBV010127856.1:0-17982 GCA_033117975.1 Parotocinclus spilosoma
ATTTCTTCCTCCTTCCTTGTATTGATTCCACATAGTCCTCGAGAAATTGAAAAGTGCTGAAAAATAAATATTTATTTCAATTTGTTTTCCTCCCTCCTCAGTAGATTCTTATTTAGGGACATCCAAGAAACAAGCATTTAAAAAAGTCTGGACGAACTGGTAAAAAAGTAAGGTCCAGACCTGAAAGATTGTGTACATCATGACTGTTAAGGGCCTGTTTCCGGAATACTCTGTGACTCTGAAAACGTTAAGGCCCCATTTGTTGACGTCTTCTAGTTCCTGTAATGTAATACAATAAATGTTAATAAAATATTGTTAGTGTATAGGTGTGTTTGAAAGCACATTTGAGTTATTTTATCATACCATATCTACAATTGATTTAATGCATCGGTTTACATTTACAGCATTTAGCAGACGCCCTTATCCAGAGCGACTTACAACTTATACAGACTTACAATTCAAGCAATGGTGGCTTAAGGGCCTTGCTTAAGGGCTCAACTGTGGCAGCTTGGCAGGCTTTTCCAGTACCTTAACCACTAGGCTACCACAGTCCCTACCACAGGTTTAATGTTCTTTACACATGCAGCAGTCCTCTACAATAGAGGACACATTAACTGAGATGTGGCAGAAGCACGAGTGCCTGAACAAAGTCATTTTTAGGAACCACCACAGTCGCACAGATAAGCAGTAAAGGTGGGCAGTGATTCCTGACACCAAGGACCAACCAGGTGGGTTAAAACAGTACTAGAATGGTAGCTAGATTAATGTTGTGTACAGAAAGACAATACAAAGTAAAAAGAAAGAGTACTATAGCTGTATGTGCATTAATAGTTGCCTAGGTAGTTATTAGTGTAATTGAGTCTTGGTCTGGGATAACTGAATCTGGGATTGGACTTTTAAGATACTATAATATTGTGATGCTGCTTTGAGAGAATGCTCCATTGTAAAAAGCACTGTATTAATAAATAAAATGACTTTGACTGTGTACCACCATGTTTACTCTGGGTCTCCTAGGTAAGCACTTGGTTAGGTTAGGTTCAGCAGCAGGCTAAAGTCGTGTCCTGTGTAAATCCCTAGTTGTTTAGTAAGCTATGCACATCTCCATAAACAAATCAGCAAATCTAACTCAGACAGTGTGAGATACACAATCTTTGTATAATTTGCTATGACTTTAAAAGTCGTCTAGTGTACTCAAGGCTTACATAAAATCCATAAAGTTTAATCAGTTCATCTGGACACGGAGGTTTTCTTAAGGAGAAATGTTTCACCCCTAACTTAAAGCCTTTTTCAGCCCCAGCTTGTTTGAAACTTCCCCCATATTATGCATACCATTGGCCAGTCTTTCAAAGATAATGGGTACATTCTGGATAGGGCAGAAGGCTGAACTGAATGGGGAGTAAAAGCGGCCATCTATGTGTAGAGAGGCCTAAGAAAATACACCTCTCATTATCTTACAACTTTGTTATTGCAGCTATTCCCTAATTTTAATTAATGGTCATGGCAATTTGCATATGATCACTGGCCAATAAAATGCCCAAACATTCGGAGTCCTCTTTAGATACCGAATACGAAACTTGGTGACATCCTTCTTCTGACCTATTTCATACACTATTCTTGTCAGTGCTTCTCTTATTAAGTTCTGTGTAACTCTCTGAGTTGGGATTGACCAAAACTGATGATCAGTTTTACTCTATGTTTAAATATATGAAATATGAGGTACTACTATTGGTGAACTCTACTAGTGTTATCCTTTTGGGATCTTAAATAAGTTAATCTATTAGAAGACCTAGGTCTATTAATGTCTTATGAGGTCCTCCAAGGTCAGCTACAGTCCATCTACCAATTAAGACTGAGTCGAAGTGATTGATGGCCCAGCTCCAGTTGACAGTGCCTGAGTGATTGAAGAAGCACTCGAAACTGACCAACACTCCCCATTTCCACAACTCACCTTGGCTAAGGAGTCCTCTGTATCTGTCTTGACCCCAAAGCGAGGGATGTTCGAGTTATTTAGACTGGTACTGTGCATTAGCTTTTTCACACCGCTTATTTGCGACATGGGCTTCTTCTTCTTCTCCTTCTCCTTCTGAGTGTGAGGTGAGGGCATCTCCACATCATGCTGCTTATCTGAGTAGAAGCAAAGAGAACAATCAGTGCATCATCAGTGCATTATGCATGCTTACTGCACTACCATTGAGCAATCAGTGAACTTTGTGTATGGATTGTTGTTTACAATTAGATGATAATCTTTACGCCTTTAGCAGTTCAGCTGGTCTGATTACCTAAGAAGGTACTGGAGATGAACTCGGAGACCTGGTTTCCCGAACGGCTCATCTCAGATAGGTGGGTGAGCTCCCTGTTCAACATCCTCTTGAACTATAGTGCCAAACAAGGAAAGAAATGTGTCAAAGGAATGTATACATAGAGCAAAATAAGTCTGAAAGAAAAACATCAACTATTCAATGAAAATTCAAGGTCTTGCATTTATATCTAATTTACTACAATACCTTTTGATATGCTTTTAAATTTATTAGTATGTTGTTGTTTTTTTCGTTCATGACTGCATGCATTTGAGTTGTCAAAATATTGTAAAAATATTCCATAAAAGCATGGTGTAAAAATATTCCAGAAAACATCTTATGACACTTTTGAATGCTCGGCTTTCTCGCACCAACAACAATGATCAACATGTCACTGATATCTGGCCTGGTTCCTTCAAGATGGTCAAAAACTACATCTCTGCTGAAGAAGACATTACTCCACCCAGCTGACTATAGACCTGTTGGCTTTTAATTCCTATCCAAACCCCTCCAACATGATCACTTGGACAACTGTTCAAGTACAGCCCTTTCATGTACAGTACACTCTCAAACGTTGTTTGTTCCACTGTCAGTACTGTGCACAAAAAGTCGTCTGGTCTGAGACCGTTTTGCGTTCACAATAGTGAATCAAGGGGACCACAAAATGAGCCACAAACAAACAGAACTAAGATCTTCTCAGGAAGTGGTCTTAGGTTGCATAACCGCTATGACTTATTACTAGTAGCACTGTCCTGGATTTACCTGCTTAACGGTTTAAAATGTGATATTACTTTGCCTGTTCTGGAGTATTTCTTTCAAGTGGACTCATTCCCTGGTCGGTTGCAGCCAGCAATGCATGTTCAGTTATGTTCATATTCCATGATGTGCGATATTTTGGTTCTACATTGTGTGTGATTGTTAATATCTGCTTGTAACTGAAGAACCACAGTGTTGTGTGTTACTTGGAGGCAGTGATGTGTGTAACAGTCCAGGTTTAGATGCTGTGTAGATGGTAGGGTTAAACATCTTATCAGCTGTGTCCCTGACACATCTAGATTACGTTTGCATGCAGTTTTCTTGAAACAATACCCTTTACATTTACATTACAATGTCCATTTCAGTCAACGACCTGTTTCACGGAGCGTAATGTGGTCGTTGTACGGTGCATACTGGCAATGTAAAGCAGTGTGTACTATTTTTCTAATATGCACAATTCATTTTACACATGGTTTCACTTTTCAAACTGCCACTATCCTAAATTATTAGAAAAATTGCCTGCTAGTGCAGCAATGGAGAACACAGTTCAGTCCATAACCAGCGGCTTGCAGTCAGCTGACCAACTTAAAAATGTACCACTTAACATAAGCTGGTTTGGCGCTCCCAATAATCCAGTCTGATTGTTTGTACAGGTTTGAACAAAGTGTCTTTCAAACTTCTGAAAACAGCAATAAAAATCACAAAGTTTTTACACTAAACGTTTCACAAACAACATTAATATTCATTGTCTTACCAGTATTTATGCATCTCCTATCAAATTCATATCTTTGCCTACCCTTATTCCAACTAGGATTCCTCAGAGTAACAACACAATTCTTAAATATTTACATTCTTAAATCCCAGCTGAACATTAGTCAAGCTAATAGAAATCACTTTATACAACATGGATGCCATACCTTTATATATCCCAATGAGACAGAGCGCAAGTATTTCGCCTCAGGCATGTTTGCAACCAGCCGAGTCATAAAGAAGGATTTTTCAAAAATGTGTCAATCCTTGAAACAGCTTTTCATTATCTTAGGGCAAACAGGATGGTCAGTAGAAAGACACGGGCTTGACTTGAGATCAGGCAGAAGTGTCAGGAGGATGCAAACTGAGAACGGTTTGATCATGTTCACCAGCCTGTGTCGTGATGAAAATGGCAGGAGACAGAGGATGGTGTGCTTGCGCTAAAAAAGCAACAGCCCTGTCGACACCTTCCAAATAAGGGACTGTGCTCGTATTGGATGCAGGCTGAGCCCATCGGCCAACCAATCAGCACTGAGTACAACCAGCGGAGAGAGGATGGAGCAGCCAAGGAGTGCTGATTGGAGAGGGGGGTTCTCTTCGACCCATCTACCTTTATCTCATGCACCAGCTCAATTACACACCAGCGACATGGATACACATATCATGTGTGGCTTCATCATTTAAGGTCAATAATCGTGTTAATACAGGCTGGCCTTGCTTGGATCAGTTCTATATGATAAGCTTGCACTTGCAGCTTATCTGAATTGCAAATTCATTTCCACTCTTGACAAATCAATACCAAGCACAGCGACTTGATCTTATTTGCCGTTACTGCCGATGATATAATAGTAAAGCATCAAAAAATGATGACTCATCCATATGGAGATGGAGCCAAAATTCATAGTTCGTGGCCACAAATCGTCTATGTGCCCAGCACCAAGAAGCACATTTGAAAAACAAATAAGGCCATCACCAGGATCTTCATTAAGGCTGTGGCCAGCAGCTGGCTTTGGTCTATTTGAATATGTGGCTGAGTGTTGCATGGTATAGCGCAGCCACTGGCTTACATAGAGAAGAAAAACAGACCTCTTCTGTTAGCTTCTGCGTCATTGCAGGTCCTGTATGCAAAGTGAGAAAGCAAGATAGAGTCGAACAGAGGGCTGAACAACAAAGGTTCATAACTAACTACATAAATACTGTGCACCAATCGCTCAGTGCGAATAAAAACAAATGAGCTGAACATGAAATGAAGCGCAGCATTTGCGTTTCGCCTCTGGGAGTTAAGTTGCTGATCAGTGCTTCTCTTGGATCACCTAGATTCTAAAATTCGGTTCATTTGTTTCATTATTTAATGTTGCTATCAGCATCGGTGCCCAATTTAATGATAGACACAAAGTTATATCGATACACAAGGTACTGTAAAGCTAGTCATATTTACACTGGGCCAATTTTACACTGGGAGTGCCTGAAGTTACCCAAACGGACATGAGGAAAACTCCATAAAAGAACCCAGACTGATCTACCTGGGGATCAAACCCAGGACCTTCTTAGCAGCATGCCACCACTAAAATAATGTACAACCTAACACAACATGCTGCTTATGAGATACAGTATGCCCACCTTAAGTCAAAAGTTTGCATGTGTCCTATATAAATGTGCAACCCAAAATCAGAAAAAGTTGGGTCAGTTTCAAAAAGTTGGAAAGTGCAATAAAACTTTGACTTTTATTTTAATTGCAGGCAGTATGGAGCAGATATCTTTCATGTTTTGCCTGGTCAACATCTTTTAACTTGTTAATAAATATCCTTTTCTGCATTCCAGTTCTACAAGGCATTACAAACAAGTCGGTAAAGCATTTACTGCGTTGTCATTCCTTCTCACAACACTTAAAATAGGTTCTAGCACAGAAGATACCAAGTAACTGTAGGTAAGTGTTCAGGTGTTGTTTTGTCCCATTCTTCCTTCAAGCATGTATTAAGTTGTACAACAAAATAAGGTTTTTGTATTTTTCATTTCAAAATTCTCCACATATTCTCTATTGGACAGGCAGGCCTTCCATGCCTTTCTAATTTGTGCAGCATGTGGTTTTCCTTTGGCTTGTTGAGACAAGCATGGGAAATTTGGAAAAGATGTATTCCCGAAGGTAACTTATGTTGCTCTATAATCTCAATGTACTTTTCTGTATTAATGCTGCCATCACAGAAGTGCGGGCTTTATTTTTCCATAGTTACTTTTTAAGTGGCATTTGTGAATGTAACTTAACAATACAATGTATTGTAGTGCTTGATAAAGGAATGATAAAGTAATCCCTGGCCTATGTGGTTCTATCAGCTACTGTTGAATGGCAGTTTTTGGTGCAGTGCCATCTGTGGGATCAGAGGTCAGAGATTCTGTTTAGGCTTGCACCCTTGGCCTTTACGCACTAAACGTCCTCTAGATTCCTGCAATCAGTTACTGATATTATGATCTGTAGAGGGAGAAATATGCAAATCCATTCCATTCTTTCTTTAAGGTACACTGTTTTTAAACATTTCAATAACTTCCAGACACATTTGTTGCCAAACTGGAGATCATCTGGTCATCTTGGCCTTTTTGTACCAAATCACGTTTAGAATCACCAGTTTGAATTCACATCATTATTTAGATATTTTTTCCAACTCATTACTGTCCTGTCAAAACTTCTTCTGGAATGTATTGCAGGCATGAAAGGTGCAAATTAATGTATATTTACAAAGTTACATAAAAAGTAATATATTGGGTTGTTACTGTCTGCTAAAGAAAAAGTTAACATAGTTGACTTTAGATATCCCTAATATTAGATGTGGGAAAATTGTCCTTTCAGTATACGAGTCTATCTCACATTTGCTTAGTTTACAGTAATGTTTTATATAAAACAGCATTTACAATCAGTGGTTTCAAGTTAAAAGCTGACCTCTTTTACAGGATAAACACAATTCAATCTATTAATTTACTAATACTCCATTCAAAACCGCTTTTCCCATGTCCTGAGCACTTAGACTTGTAATATAATTCTAACTTAGCATCCAAGTCTCATCCAAGTCTTATGTAAATATCATAAACAATCTGATTGAAGATGGTATTAAAATGTGTGTATATGCATAAGCTGTGGATTGAGACCAGTCTGCATTTTGCTGGTACTGCCAATGCAAAAAGTGTCTTGTGGTGAGTTTTTTCACCGTTAGAAATTTATGAATGTGAAAATTTGGTCTTTACGGCCTTCTGGAACATCAGTAACTACCTCCTAATCTAAAAGTAAGTGTTTAGTTTCATATTACACGCTTGTGCAGCAGTAACTGTGTTGTAAGGAGACCAGGCCTCTGGCTTTTACAGGAATGGGAGTATGGGGTTTTCTGGAGAAGGCACAGGCTTTGGACTCATCTGGAAATTTGGTTGCTTTGATTAAAGCCATCGGCGGCCTCTTTGAGTGCTCCATGACTTGGCTTTTCTTTCTTTGTGGTCGAACCTCTGAAGTGAAGCAGCCAAATGGCAGGGGCTCATGCTCTTGTGCCACAGTGTGTATGTGTGTATGTGTGTGTGTGTGTCACTCGAATGCCTCTCAACACTTAGTACTGGAAGGAGAAGAGGCCTGTGGCTTTCTCTCCCTCAATTTCTCTTCTTGATTCACTTTGTACTTCACCCTCACTCTGCCTTGCCTGTATTTCATGTTGGGTTTGTATCCAGGCTCATACACGACTCCAGCTTCAGACTTCTCCGGGTGTGGCATTTCGCAAAGTTTAAGTGGAAGTGGACTTTACTGCTAACAGCACAAGTACTCTGTTGGCAGATAACTTACTGAAAAACACATTAATCTTTATGTTCTGTTAAAGCTAAATGGGTTCATTTAAAATATATTAACAAAAGTAGAAGAGTTCTAAAATGACTTTCCCAAAAAAGACATTTTCACTTATCACCAACAAGCTAAAATACTTGTATAAGCAACTAAACGGCTAAATATGTCATCATTATCAATATTTTCTTTATTGTCTCTTTATTAGAATGCAACCAGAAAATACAGACAGGCCAGTCCACCATCTGAAGAAGTTTGACCAGGAATGGTAAACCCCCCCCCCCATATTTCTAAGGGGGAACAGGGAGAAAAAACATTCAAAATCCAGTGGAAAATAGTACTATGGTGGAAAACCCAAAGTCCTGTCATCGATAATATGGTATATATAGCATTGCTAAAACTACAAACCTAATGGTGACCTAAAACATTTGCACAGAATGAGTAGTTTTTCTGTGGCATTTCCAGTTTCCGAGGCTGCTAACTTTCCAACAAGTCTGTTCATCTCATTTCTTTCCAGCTAGAGCTAAACATTAGAAAACAGTTCCTGTTTAAAGCACACAACCATTGGACTGGTGGTACTGCTGTCTGGCAGTGATTATTTCTGCTTCACCATATAGCTGTTGTCTGAGTGAATCAGGCTTTGGCAGACAACAGCCCTGTACACAAAGCAGGATTACTCTCATAATGAAAATAACCTTTCTTTCAACCAGAGAGTGTCACCATACAACATGTGGCCTCTGACCACAGATTTCTATGGTGATGAAAGAAACAACCAGTTCATCCGAAATCTTTGTCTGCACCACGATCGCCTGTTGGGGCTGATTTTGCAGTTGCAGGGAGATGATCTTTTCTTCCTCAGACACATTCAGTAGTATCTGTGCAGGACATAGCCAGACCAAACTCAGGTTTCCATGGTGATAGCTAGTGTATTCAACAACAAAACATTATTGGTACCCTTAAAAATTGTTATTGCCCAAACTGTCTAGTCTATTTTTTTTCATTGGGGTGTAAAACATTCCTTTAGTCCTTCATCAACATGAAGAATATTACAAAAATATTTAAAAATTGCCATTTCTGTTACTGTTAGGATAATAATCTAATAAAGTCTAAACGTACAAGAGCTGTTAAGAACATGCTTGAAAGATGATGTAAGTGTAAATATCCTGAGCAGCAATTAGACCCAAATGGAAGTGCATCAGTTTCAGACTATATATATATATATAATTATATTATTATTAATAATATTATTATTATTATATATAATATATGTATAAACTACACAAATCACCCTGATCAAAACTTTACATACCCTAGTTCTTAATACCATGTATTGCCTCCTTTAACATCAACGACAGCTTGAAGTCTTTTGTTGTAGTTGTGGATGAGGCCCCTAATTTTCTCAGATGGTAAAGTGGCCCATTCATCTTGGCAAAATGCCAAGAACTTGCATGAACTGCACGCTTGAGATCTCCTCAGAGTGTCTCAATGATATTGAGGTCAGGAGACTGAAATGGCCACTCCAGAACCTTCATTGTCATGTTGGAACATCCAAGTGTGTCCCATGCGCAGCTTCCGGGCTGATGAGTACAATTTTTTCTCCAGTATTTTCTGATAAAATGCAGCATTCATATTGCCATCAATATTGATCAAGGTCCCTGTGCCTGTGTAGCTCACACATCTCCAAAACATTACCGACTCACCTTCATATTTCACAGTAGGGATGGTGTACTTTTCATCATAGATCCCCCCTCCAAATTTTGGTCTCATCACTCCAAATAATTTTACTCTAGAAATGTTGAGGTTTGTCTCTGTGCTGTCTGGCATATTGTAAGCGGGCTGCTTTGTGGCATTGACATAGTAAAGGCTTTCTTCTGGCAACTCGACCATGCAACCTATTTTTCTTCAAGTGCCTTTTTATGGCGCATCTTGAAACAGCCACACCACTTTTCAGAGAGTCCTGAATGTCAGCTGACGTTATTTTATGGGTTTTTCTTTGCATCCCAAACAATTTTCCTGGCAGTTGTTGCTAAAATTTTCATTGGTCTACCTGATCTTTTCTTGGTTTCAACATAATACCCATTTTCCACTTCTTAAATATAGTTTGAACACTGCTAATTGGAATTCTTAATTCATTGGACATCTTTTGATTCTATAAAGATCAACTATCTTCTCCTGCACATCTTTTGATCTTTCCTTTGCTTTTCCCATGGCTTGTAATCCAAAAATGTCAGTGGTAACACTGGATGAAACATGCAGGGGTCTGTCAGGAGCCCATAAACGCACTGACTTTTTATACACACATATTAATTACAAGCAAATAGATAACAGGTGGGGACAGTTGCTTTTAGTAGCCATTTAAACCTGTGTGTGTCAATTTGTATGTATGTTATAATGCCAAAACTTTCAGGGTATGTAAACCTTTAATCAGGATGATTTGGGTAGTTTCTGTTGCCATTATGATTTGAAAGGGCAAACACATATGTTTGCTGATAAATGGCTTCACCAAACCACTGACAATGAATAAAACAACACGTTTTTGTATTATCATTCATATTCTAATTAGGAAAAACTCCAAAAATGTTGGGATAAAGACTCAAAAAGGGACCCAACCTCATTTGTGTTTGTAAGGAAAAATGTATCTAATGAATATATTTATTGTGACCGCATAAATACACAAAAGCAAAATATTACAAATCAAAGAGATAATAGATTTAAAGAAAATATCATAAATAAAATAAAATATACTTATATATAGGATGGCACGATGACCACAGATCATTGTGAGGTCTTGGGTTCGATCCCAGGTGGAGCAGTTTGGCCCCATGTCTGCATGGGTTTCCTCCCAGAGTCAAAAGATGTGTGTTAGGTTAATTGTTGTCTCTAAACAACAATTGTTGTCCCTAGTGTGTGAGTGCATGGATGGATTGGTGCCCTGTCTAGGGTTGTTTTTTCTCACAACTCTGATCAGGATTAAGCGAAATAAGACAATAAATGAATGAATATTAATGTAAAGACTGATAAATAGAATACAACATGATGAAGTATAAAGCATAGAAACATTATAGTACATAAGACGATGGTATACATGAAAAATATTTAGTCCAATATTGAGTCATAGCAAGCTCTTATGTCCTCTGCGGGAAGGGTTTGTTGGCATGGCACACTCAGTCAAGTGGAGATGGAGTTACTGGCCCTCAGATGTGTTCTGAATAACGGTATGAGGAATGGAACTGATGACTAACGAGGATCACTGAACCAGGATATCCTAAATGCATGGACACATATTTAAAATGCTCAGGCATTTTATATGGTCAGCACAGTTCCCTCACTCACAGCTACTTAATGGAAAATCTGTGTGTTGAGCTGAAAAGGCTGAATAGGATCTGGATCTGAAGTACTCTTGTGAACTCAAGATTCCTTCCTCTGTATCTTAAAAGGCGTCATGCTGGCAAAGATGACACAAATTACGAAATACATCTAGGCGTCCCAAGAAGTGTCTGACTAGGCTTGCTCAAATTGCAATTGGCCAATATTATAAGAATATCAAATTGCAAAGATAATCAATTTTGAAAAGCACCATATAAATGAATCTGACTTGACTTCGCTACTGGAGAGGCAATCATATTTTGGTTTTAAATACTAATTTATCTTTTTGAGAAGCATGTCTATTCTATTCTATTCTATTCTATTCTATTCTACGTTTAAAGGGTAATGTAAAATATTAAATTGGTGAAGGGGTGGACTGAGATGTTATCATGTATCTCCTAGAGTCCCGGAAGCATTCAATGAGGAGATCCTCTCCCAGTGTTTCTTACATGTGTCTCGCCTCGTGAGTCATGAATTCAGTGAATCACCCCACGGCGAGCCAGCATCCTACAATATTGTTTTAAATCAGATAACTTTCTTATACGAAATCACACTCTTTTATTAGAAATCTGTGTGCATAAATGAGTAGGGTGGAAGGGAAAGTACAGCCATACTCTCTGAAAGCAGATCTCACTGACCTTCTGCTATAATAAGCATTAAGTGTGTTTATGTCTCTCCACCCCCCCTCTCTATCTCTGTCTTTTTCACTCTGTCTGCCCCCCCCCCCTTCTTCCACTGCAGCTCAGTTTGTTGTGTATCCATGGTGACTGCAAGCATGTGGGATCCTGCTTAGCCCTGCGCACCGACAGCAAGGGCGTGATTGTTGCAGCTTTCTGTGTGATTTTGCACACTCCTATGTAGGTATGTGATTGATCAGCAATCAGAGCAGCTGAAGGATTTTGGGTAACCTTAAGGACAGATCCGTTACAGACACGGGACAGCAGAGGCGGCTCTTCTGTCTGGTTCATAGCCCTAATTGGAGTGAGCCACGTCAGATCTCAAACAAGAAATGATTAGCAAGCATTAGAAGTAGAGTAGAGAAGTAAAGTAAATGCACAGAGCATCATCCTCAAAATAATGCAAAAAAGAATTCCTCAACTCATATAATGAAGTATTTATTAGAAATGCACCGATCAATCAGCCCATTTTTAGCGTGATTAGCCAATCAGACTCATCTAATCGATTCTGTTCTGGTCATGCATAACTAGTGCAGCATATTCCTTTTACTAACTTAAATTCAGAATTCAGTTCATGTGTATTCAGATCTATAAACATGGTTTATCTGCTCTCAGGTTTGTTTATGAGACTGCTGCTGACACAAGTTTATGACGAAGAAGTGTTCAGTTTCACTTGTGTTTTGAGTGCTACTCAGTCAACTAAATAGTATCTCTATATAACACATTTCTAATGAGGGAGTAAAGAGCCTAACGAGGAGGTACAAATCTATTTTGCACACAGCCATGTCTTCAGCATGGAAGCTCTTTATAGTGTCCTGATTCATGCATAGCAAAAAAACGACGAATTTAATACGACATTTAAAACCGCATTGCCCCACTGAATATGTGGAATTTGACAAAATTAACAAAGGTAAAAAGGTTAAAGCTAGAGCTAGTGAGAGCACTGAGCCTGGCACAAGCCAGCAGCCCCTGCTATCTTCAAGTGAAGACGTTTCCATCAACCCTTTGAGAACCAAAGGACATAATTTACTATGTCAATGTAATACTTTTAAATTGACTTTTAAAGTTAAGTGTTAAGGTTAAGTGTTTTTTTCTTCGTAACCCTTTCATGACCGTAGGTTGTTTCAGTTGCATTTGGCAACCATTTAAACGTATGGAACAAATATTTTCCTTGGTTTTCGAAGAGTTAAAATAAAAAATACATTTTTTAAAAAGATTCTGTATGGTGTCCTTTTAGGGGCGCAACAGTACAGTGCAAAAGTATTAGACCACCATTAGATTTGTTGTTTTAGCAACGGCAGAATGACCATCTATAAACTCCTTATTAAAAAACAACCACAAAATATTTATATGCAGTATTTAAACAGCTTTTATACACTACATTGTGATCTCCCCTAATATCTTAGCAATAGCAGTATCTGGCGGCTTCATCGGGATGCCAAGTTGACCCTTCTACAGACGGAGAAGCTTGATCAGTTATGGTTTTTCTGGAAGGGTTGGGTCAGAAAGCCACCTTCTTAAGGAGGTCACACTGGGTTCTTATGGATTTTTTATTGTGTCCTGCATTTTCTGTTTAAATTTTATTAAAAGAAAGCATTATATAATTGTACATCTGTTCCTAAAACATCAGTGGTGGTCTTAAGCGTTTGCACAGTACTACATGCAAATATATTGGCTTTGTAAACAAATATTATCGGCAGCTTTGGTGTTTGACCACTTAAATGATAGTTGTTGATTATTGTAGTTTAATATAAGCACATATGTAATGTAAATACCAAAATGAAGCTGCCCAAAATGTAATGTCATGTAGCTGCACCACTGGTCTGTGGGGGATGTGGGAACACGCAGGAAACACACTTATGTAACACACGCAAAGCCTAACCCTAACTTTTTGTGCCAGTAAACCATACACCTAGACAGATGCAGGAAACAAATGACAACTTCAAAACACAAATAAAATCCCACCTTACCAAAGGCACAATACAAACGATAGTGATCCAAGTCGCTCTGGTTTGTAACAAATCTTTGTCATGAATTTTGAAATAGTTTTCCGTGCCATGGCACCATAAGTCCAGAAGTACGGCCTCAGGTGCATGAATTCCAGATAAAGAGTATTTGGGTTATGCTTCATATATGCCACTTCAAGTCTCGTCCATGAACATTTTTACAAACCAATTACAAAACCATTATCACTTTGTTAGGTACATCTTGCTGCCATGGATTCATCAATGTACTTGAAACATTCCTGATAGACTTTGGTCTGTACTGGCATGATATCATCCCACAACGGCTGCAGATTTGTTGGCTGCACATCCATGATATGAATCTGATATTCCAACCACATTCCAAAGGTGACCTATTGGATTAACATCTGGTGAATGTTCAAGGATCCAGTCGGGGATGATTTCAGCTTTGTCACATGGTGTGTTGTCCTGCTTTAAGTAGCCATCAGAAGATGATGCACTGTTCTTATAAATGGAAGAGCATTTTACAGATACTCAATTGGTATAACGGGGCCAAAGTGTGCCAAGAAAATATTCCCTACACCATTAAATCACAAAGGCTGGGTGGAGCCATTAGATCATTTAATTCAGATCCTACAATCTAAATGTTGTGGCAGAAATCAGGACTCATCAGACCAGAAAATGGTTTTTCAATCTTTCTTTATCCAATTTTGGTAAATCTATGGCTTCAGTTCCTGTCCTTAGGTGACAGGAAAGGCACAAGGTGTGGCCTGTTGTTACTGTAGTCCATCCGCTTTAAGGTATCATGCAGTGAGCGTCTCTTCTGCATAACTCAGGTTGTAAGGAGTGATTATTTGAGTTACCAAATCTACCATTCTCCTCTGACCTCTGGCATTAACAAGGCATTTCCACCCATATATACACATTCTACTGTATTCAAAGTATAACCCAGAATCAGTTAGTGGCTACACCAACAGCTGCCCTTTGGCTTCCACTATCGGTTTGTTCTCAGTAAACAGATCTGCAGTCAAATTATTTCCCATGTATCCACTACAATGCTATGGATGCAGATTAAGGAATGGAGGAGGCTAAAATCCCCTTAATATTTGATCTTTGACAATCTCACCATCTCCAGTATTTTAATTTCACTTGTACAGACGGTCATATGACACAGATAGACTGATTTTCATCGGAATTCCATAGATGAAGGGATAAATATTTGGCACTGAGACAAAACACAGTAAGTAAAATGTCGATATTCTTAGTTGCAGCCTGCCTCAATCGTGCGTGTATCTCTGCTTACATAAGGTTTTGCATTTCTCAAACTGTCCACTACAGGTACTCTCATGAGTCTCCTTCTATATGCACAAACTGTAAGGTTGCATCATTCTATGAAGGTCACTTACTCAGGGTCACCCGTTACCCACTGGCTTTCAGCGCTTTAACGACATGAATCACATGGATATGAACTTACTTATTCACCCATACATTTTTACAGTGTATTACTATTATTTGGTAAGTACCCGTAGTGAGCACTCACTTCATGGTCTTAGAGTAGTTGTGGCAATGCTTTGTGTGATTTGGGTCATTATTCACCCGCAGAATGATTCCTTCTCCACAAAGGTCCAAAGTATAACGTCTTTTGTTTTGCTGTGTCACTTTGAGGGTCACAAATAAGGTCTAGTGCTTAGGTTGTCTTGCGGACATTTGCTAGCTTACAACTCTAGAGACCTGTGTTAGAATCCCAGCGGTACCTTCAAACTGAATTGGGCATTGCACAAGTAAATTGGCTGTGTCTGATAAAGGGGTGATCAGACATGGGAAAATCCCCCAGTGCTACCACAGCTATTCCTGCTGAATCCTGTGATGGATCAGTGGCAAGCTTCTACTGATGCCCACTGAATTCCATTATAGTCTCTAAAACCAGAATGGCAGACTAAGCAAGATGGCTGCCAGCATGCCATATGTGGTGATTTCTGGTATATCTTGGTTCTTGACCGTCTTGGAACTCGTCGAATTTGGTACCTGAATTCGCAATAGCTCTTGCTCAGTGCAGATATCTGCTTGTTGTCCCTGTTTTTTGTACATCTATAGTACAGTATGCTTAGTGAACATAATTGGTTCTAAAATGCTCCACTGTAAAAAGCACTATATAAATAAAACTGACTTGACTTAAAAATACAGACACCACTAGCCTTATGGTCTATGGGGTTAAATTGCTGGTTGTAGCTCACTTTGAAAAGATGCGTGCTATACAAACAATGTCCGAAATCGTTTGCTTTTTAAAGACAGCTCGACAACTAACTTATTTCACCATCTGCAAACTAACCATAATATGAAGAATGGGATAAACTTTGTCTATGAAATGAATGGCTCGGATGTTTTGTTTGACCTGAAATGTAAATCCTTTAGAAATTCAGGTAAATAAATATGATCTGTTTTATGTGTTTTAATTAACATTCTACCATCAAGACCAGTCTACAGGGTGAGTCAAAAGCCACAGGACATGTCACGTCTTGGATTTTTCATGAAGGCTGTCAAAGCCATTGTTAAGGTTTCTTCGTTGGTATTGGCTCCTCAGATGATCACTATATGGTTTGCCATCCACAGTCCCGCTTTCTCTAAATTTGGCTATGAGGGATGTACCAGTGCTCTGTGAAATTGGTGATCTTTCTTGGTGTCGGTTGTTGTCTGAGGCTATGATACAGCAGCAGTTTTGAACTTTCTGTGTTGTTAACCTTTGAACCACAAATCTGACTGTGGTAATCGATTTCTGAGACAATTCTGGTCTTCTTTGATATGCTACATGACCACTTTCCTATTGGAAAAACTTGCCCTTGTCCAAAATGGCGGCTTTTAAGATCAAAACAGGCCCCCTCACCCATTACTTGAGGTGTTCAGATATTTCCGTTTCCCCTTTGTTCCTGAAATAAAAGGGTGTCCTGTGACTTTTAACTCACCTGTAGTACAATGTAAGAGTTTTACAAACACACTATAAAGGATTGTCATTAGTGACAAAATTTCAGAAAATATCGATATCGTTTTTATTATTATTATTGCACACCCCTACTTTCGATATAAAAATGATTCAAAAGACAAAAACAAATCTTAGACCAAAACGCTACACACAAGTCGCTACCTATAAACTGTGAAACCAGATAGCCCAGTTGTTTATGTTGCTGGCTAGATCAGAAAACATGGGATTCAACAAGCCATTCAGAAATGACTGTCCTTCGGGTGTCACAAGGTTTCTCATTAGGATTATACTGCCCCTGATTTGAGTCACTCCACACACAGCAGAACTGCTACTTAGCCTGAATAGCCTGTACAGCCCAGAACAAAGTGGTAAACTCTCAGCCTCACATAGCAAAAGTGTTTTCGATGGCGACATCCAAGTTGCAGTTGTTAACTTGCTAAACTGCAAATGGAAAATCTGCATTTTTAAAAAAATGTTTTCTCAGCAACATATCATTTCACTATTGATAGCAGCTATCAATAATACAGTTGCTCCCCTATTTGCAAAAGGGATCCATTCCGAAAAAAATCCACTGTCAGCTAAATGTATTGTAGCCCGAGTAGTTCAGATATACTGTATATATCAGAGTGTAGCCTACATTAAATACTTACATCAACCTACAGTAGGGCAAAGTCATTAACATAAAGCTTATTTTATGATTTAGTCCCGAATATATTATGTAATTTGTAATAAACGTCTGTGTTGAAAGTAAAAACAAAATGGTTAGTCCACTGCTGCTTAGATGTTAGCTGTCTCAGCTGGAAATAAAAAATTCAGGGTGCAGTTTATGTTGAATGTGTATTTCTGTATTATTATTCCCACCCTAATGTAAAAAAAATAAGAAATCAGACTACTGGTCAACCGATATGGGTTTTTTAATGATGGCTGAACTTCAATCTTTTTGGGGATTTTTTTTGCATCTGATTAAACTATAATACAGTTGATTCCGGTTAACTGGACCAGCCGCTTATTCGCACTAAATTCTAAAGTACAGAATCAAATCTTATTAAATACGTGTAATGTTATTCCGCTTATTTGGACCAAAATTCCTCTAAATTGGACCAAAAACGTGTACAGTATGTAATACCCGTATGTAAAATCCCAAGAAACTCTTTGTCTCTGGCATCACTACCCGAAAACTCTACCCTCTACTGCCACCTGCAGGCCTTTGCCTAACATTTCCATTTACTACAAAAACAGGAAGCCACTTAAAAGTATGAGCTGCTAAAACGTGTCAGATCACACTGGATAAGTTCTTCAAACGTTGACTTGAATTTAGTAAGAACTTGTTTTTTACAGTATTATTACTTCGCATGCTGAGTACCTATACATTGTGTTGTAGATCGTT
>JAVSBV010127873.1:0-17980 GCA_033117975.1 Parotocinclus spilosoma
CTTTCGAGTTATCTGTGCCAAGTCTCAAATCATGAATACCAAGTCCAAGTCAAGTCGAGTCTTTTATCAATGTTCATCAAGCAAATCTCCTTCAAAAAAAAGTCAGCGACTCTGATATATATATATATATATATATACAGTCTTAAGATAACCTTGTGTATAGAAGTACATTGTAAAATGACCACTGATGTAGATAGTGAAGTTAAATAAACAAAATCTAGTTTCTCCCAGACTAAAGTGGGTTCTAATGGAAATACGAATGAGACAATTACTTAAGTCTCCTGTTTCTCGTCGTGACATTTGCCTCACCTTGTGTTTTAGCAGATATTAAAGTACAAACTCAAACCTGCATCTTGATTCTTGTGTTTACCTGCTGCTGACAAAACAATGTGCTCTAAAAATTGAACTTAAACATTTGTCATCTGCACCAAAGTTTTCTTTACTTTTAGCATGAAGTGCATATATTATGACTAGAGTTAGTGGTTATGCTAACCCCATATTTATTTCCTCTATATCATGATCTTGGTGCGATGAGTCCAACACCCTGTCCCAACACCTCCACAGGAACCCAGGTTCAAGTCTATAATGGGGATTTAAAAAGCTGTCCATCACTGTTCATGATCACTTTTCACACTTGACATAGGTAATTAAATTTCCATCCAGTGTTTTTATGTCTTCAATCATCACTCAGCCCGCATTGTAACAGTTGTAAACATCATCAAGCTTACAATTGGAAGGCACCATGTGGCTCAGAGGTAAGAGCCAGTTGCTGGAAACTTCAGTTCCTGACAGATCAAACTCAAGGTTAGGTTTGCAACTAATTAACCTCTCAACATAAACTCAGTTTTCTTATTATTTGAAATGTATTCATGTCTACTTTTTGCATCATTCCGTTTCTGTTCTCTAACTCGATTCACGATTCAGTACACTGACTCGGTGCAAATATCCACTGTGTTTATCAAGTTTTTCTTTATTTATATTAAATAAATATATTAGTTAGCATTAGCATTGGCGAGTCTAGTAGATAGTGTTCTTCTCTTGCTTTTGAATTCCAATCTACTGTATTATTCATTACATTTCATGATATATTTCACACTTTATTATAAAGTAAGCTTGATGTTATTGTAGGTTAATGTAGGCAATAGCCTCTGCTAAGATTCAGTATAGACACATTGATACATTGACTATATGATGGATTTGTTGGAGTGTATACCCATCGTAAATTAGGCAGCACCTGTACAAAACATCTCTATTAATGCATATAGTGCCTTATACAGTGTGGATTTTCTGTGGATCTGGAACAGATTAATTAAAAGTAACATAAATGCAATATAGCAATACATTTTTTATGGTAAAAATTGCTCAGTGCTCATTGTTCTCAGTACTCAACAAGCCTTTTGGGAAAAACGGCGAGAAACAAGGTACCATTGTAGAATTAATGCTTCAAAAATATCCCCTTAATAACCCAAGCTAGGCTAATTAGCTAATAGCATGCTAGTTTGCTCCATACTCGTGGTTCTGTCTTAGGTAGGTATGTTAATGATAACAGGTGTGGTCTGATTAGACACTGGGTCTTGCCACAAGGGAACATAAAACACTTCTAATGCTTCCCTATAAATAGGCCCTCACAGGTTACTCTTGGGTAGTGTACCTCTTGGTGAGAGAGCGTTGCCTGCTTGACATGGTTCATGAGTTCGCTACTCTGGGGGTTTCTGGTCTCAGGGATGTACCTGTCATTTCATTAGGTTGCCCCTATTACAGTAAGCGGTGTATTATGGGATAGTAAGAAGAGTTCTCCTGGATCAGGTCATTTCTAAGACACTGTTCCAGTGGACATTCAGTAACTGAAATGGGATTTTGAGTCATGACTGTTCATTTGCGAAAGGAACTGAGCCGAGCACAAGAGCTTTAATGGTTCGCCTTCCACCAGTTTGAAGAGAAACTGAGATGCCAGCTGCACATGATGGCACGGTGTGTATAAAGATGATTAGCAACACCTGCTCAGTAGAGTAACAGGTCCCCGTAAACAGCGCCTAAATCTCCCGGCGGCCTTGCAGCTTTACGAGCCGTTATTGTTATAAACGTATCAAAGCTGCACTGAAGGACATTTACACGGTCGTAAATTAACGCAGACGCGGTCAAGGAATGTGAACGTAGCCTGTGGACTGAAAGGCGGAGCACAGCGTTAGACAGAACATTGGTAAATAAATTCTTATAAAAATCTCGTTTGTGTCTGTGCTTGAAAGTTTGGGAACCCTGTAAAATGTTTTATATTTTGGGACTGATTGGACTGGAAAAATAAAACCAGATTAAATTAATGAACCAAAAGTATCATATACTATTATGGTATTAATCATTAAGGAAAATCTGTAAGTGGCAAAAGTATGTGAACCTCTAGGATTAGCCGTTACAATGAAATTAGAGTCCGAGAACACTAAATAACAAGGGTATGCATAGGATAGCTAGGATTTTGCTCTAAAAATAGCATGGCATGTCAGAAGGCTACTACAAAAATGTGTAATGGAGACGAAAATATAGCTTGTTGGTTTATTTGAGAAGTGGTATTTCTGGAGAAATAATATTGCTGCACTTCAGTATATATAATAACCTTATCCTATTAATGAAACATGGTATTGTAAGTATCATGGTTTGGCCCTGTTTTGCTGCATCTGGCCCAGGACGGCTTACCATCATGAATGAAACAATAAAAAAATGGATTTATACCAGCAAAATGTCGAACATTTGTCCATGAACCAAATCTCAAGAGAATATGGGCCATGCAGCAAGACGATGACTTTAAGCACACAAGGCATTCAAAGAAAAATGAAGAAAGAAATCAAAGTCCTGACCATAATCCAATAGAAATATTGTGAAATAAAGCCGTTTATGTGAGGAAGCCCAACAATATCTCAGAGTTTGAAGCTGTTCTGTACGAGGGAAAGGGCCAAACTCGATAAGTGGGACTGCTCAACGGTTAGCTCAAGTTATTATTTCACGGGTGGGCACAACAGATTTTTCTAAAAGAAAAAGTGAATCGGAGGGAAATGGAGTGCCCGGCAAACACGAGAAGAACATGCAAACCTCACCAGCTCATTAATGCAGTGTTAACCGTAACATCCTGCGCTCATTTCTGTTTTGCCATCTCATTTGGCCTGCAGATGTTCCTGCATCTGCATCTGTCTGAACTCATTTAAATGAATCAAAACAAATAGAAACACACAGGACCGGTCAGCATAGCACTAAACACAAAAACAGTGCTACACACACTCACATGAGGTGTGCATCTGCTCTGCTGCAGCCGCTCGAAATCAGCACACTCACTGACGTTAGCGGCTAAAGACGTCTGATTTTCATACAGCTGCTGTTTTTTTATGGCAGCATGAAGAATGTCTTATAAACCTGGTGTATAAACCACAGCTTATTGTGCTGAATAGGTTCAGATTACACACACACTCACACACACACTCACAAAATACACACACATACACATAAACACATGCACACATACTCACACACTTAAACACTCACACACGCTCACACACAAACACACACATACTCTCTCTCACACACACACACACACACACACATACACACTCTAAAAAATACACACACCTGCGCACACACACGTACATACACACACAAACACATGCACACATACTTACACTTAAACTCACACACAAACACACACATACTCACACACACATATACACACATACAAACTCTCCCAAATACACACACATACACACTCTCACAAATACACACACCTGCGCACACACACATACTTACACACAAACACATGCATACATACTCACACAGACTTACACACAAACATATACTTATATACACACACAGACACACAGATATAGAATCTGTTTTCACTGTGTTTTCTATTTTATTTAATTTATTCGTTTCATTATTTTATCCTTCATTCTTTCATTGTCTGCTTTTTAAGCTTTCCTTATGATTACCATAGATTATTAATCATTTATTCTTAACTTTAGTTCTTACTCATAGTTTCTTTTTTTCTACAACTTCTTCATTATTACTTATTTGTGCTTTCGCAGTGTTTTCTAGTTTTTAACATTTTTTATTATTGCTGTTTCCTCTTTTTACTCCTACAGTTCCTTGGTTTTCTTTTTTTACTTTCTCTAATTCTTGATTGATTTATTGTTTTTTTTTCTTATATTATTTTATTGTCGTAAAAGATGGTGCGCTTTCCTGATCATATCGAGAACTGTTTTATTATAAAAAGAAATAATTTATGTTTAATAGGATGAAGGGAAGCACATTTTAATGGAAAAATCTGCTGCTACTGATGCATTTTGTCTGTGATCACGTGTACTGTGATAAATATCGTGTATCGTGAAAATATCTTTCCTTTTTGTGATTTTTAACATATCGCCTACGCCTACTTTTTAGTACCCGTTTGCACTTCCTTCCTTCCTTAATTTAGTTCATGGTTACAGGAGAGACAGGGCCTTACCAGTAGCACAGAGCACAAGACGGAAACCAGCCCTAACAGGGCTAAACAGGGCACCAGTCCGTCTCAATATTAACTTAAACTTGATCTTAAATGATAAAGCGGAGCACTGACCACCAACTCTTTAATGACACCGGTTTCGGTCATTTTAAAAAAAGGTCAAAAATTTTTATTGTAAACTACTATGAATTTTTTCCTTATTTTTCCGTCCACTCCAATCTTCATTTCTTCCTACTGCTGCCAAAATACTTTAGCTGATGATTTTTTTCTGGTCATATTTCTCTCTGCATTCTTTGTTTATTTTTTTGCTTTATGCTTTTATGTTTTCTTTTTTATGTGTTATTCCTACTTGTTATATTTCTTCTGTTTCATAAGTGTGCTGCATTGCTTTCTTGCATGTTATTTTATTCTTTATTTCTATTATTAGATTTTTTATCTTTGATCAATGAATTTCTGTTTTTAATTTCTTTATGACGTATCTTTCCATGCAGCTCTTTCTTTTTCTCTTTCTGATAGTATTTTCTTAATTGGCAGATAGTTTTAGATCTATGGTTTTTGTCTGTTTTTAACACTAAACACACTAACTAGTTAACTGTTACGAATTTAGTCTCTGGAGATCCTTAGATTTCAAATATGATTCAACTAGAATACGTAGAATCACAATCTGCTTGGAAAAATGTTTACCACATGTAAAAGTGGAGCAGAAACATGATGGTAGTTCTACCGTCTTTTATTTCCACTCCCACCTGCACACACACACACACACACACACACACCTGCATCAGAAAGCTCTCCAGTACAGAGGGTACAGTAGGGTCTTTTTTCTGGTTTTCTGTTTCCATCAGTAATGTTTATATAAAGATATAAGATATACTGGGGATTTCAAGCTAAATCTGTAGCTAAGTACAGAACAGAACAGGAGGTTTATGATGGTTTTAGTGTGTGTCGTTTTTCAGAGGAGCTGAGATAAAATCTCATGCACTCCAGCTGCTGGCTGTAAATGTTTGCAGGGTGAAGGAAGGCATTAGCGTTTAGCGTTCGGAGCGACGATGATGATTCAGCCTTGTAAAAACACTTCAGTCTCTAATGAAAATGGCATTGTTTATGTTTTCGGCAAAACAGGTGCAAGGCTGAGAGAAAAAATGCCTCTTGTTAAACAGTGGTGAGGCTGAATTTTCCACCGTAACTATTATTAGTGCACACACACACACACACACACACACACACACACACTCACACACACCCCTTCATATGAAAACCATGCTACTTCAATTCAGACATTGCCTGACGCACACCTCATAGCCTACTGATCCTATATCTGAGTTCTCAGCTGCTTGTGATTAAAACGTTGTGTGTGAGTGTGAGAGAGCGTGTGTGTGTGTGTTATGCATTGTTGGCATCGGTGCAGAAGTCTCAGACACACCTGGTTCTCCAGAAGAAGGCGTTAAAACTGCAGGAGAGTGCGATGGACGTATGGAAGGAGAGCGAGAGGAGCTCAGTAATGAACAGGTGCACACTCCAAATTAAAGCACAGAGCACCACATCCCTCGTAAAAAGCCATTTTATACGCAGTCATCTCACTGCCTTTTACCACCACGTGCAGAAATTTACCCTCGAACCCCCGATGACTTGAATTAGATGTGAGAAGATGGAGTCGGTCTCTGAGCCGTGAAGTCCTCCCTCCCGAGGCAAGGGAATAAAAGAGACCACAAAAAGTCACATCCAAACCCAAGTGCATCTCCAGTCAGGGGCCTTGATTTACAAAGATAAAAATGAAAGAGCGCTCGTTAGTACGTACGACGACAAAGAAAAAACAGATGCTGGCGGACACCCTTCGTCTGCTTTGGTTCCCACTCTTTGGATCCACCAGATTGGACACTGGTGTCTCCCAAGCACACCTGGAGGCTCTCACTTAAAAGATGTACCTACTATAAACTCTTCTAAACATCTTCTA
Source organism: Parotocinclus spilosoma (assembly GCA_033117975.1). Taxonomy (NCBI): domain Eukaryota; kingdom Metazoa; phylum Chordata; class Actinopteri; order Siluriformes; family Loricariidae; genus Parotocinclus; species Parotocinclus spilosoma. The sequence goes on from JAVSBV010127873.1 coordinate 6,435, forward strand.
CATCATACTGATTAATTTCGTTGTACCTAGTCAAGGATTCTTTGTGCTTCTTATAGAGGTTTTTTTTCTTTTCCATTGTCACTTCTGACTCCTCATCAGGTGTCTAAACATGGCTATATGTAAAGCTGCTTTGCAATAAAATATATTGTTAAAAATATTATACAGGTATGTGCTGTTCAGTGTCTTTTCACTTTAACAACCAATGTCCTAAGAATTGTAATAAGAAAGAAATCTGTCTTGTATATATAAAATTCATGTCTGAATGACAGAAAACGTATATTATATATAGTGGAACCTTAGAATTCGGACACCCTTTTTACTCAGGCATTATTCGGTGCCCCAAAATGTAAATATTAATTGCAACCTTAAAGGTGGGCACCCTGAAGAGAACATTCAGTGGAGCTATCTTATAACCACCATAATGCAGCATGATATGCCAATCACCAATTTGTTGGAGCGTTTGTTTAAAATTGTTCTATTACCGTCCCGTGTTAGCTGCCGTGCTAAGATGTCTAAAAATCTGGAAAATAATTGTACTCACATTGAGAATCGTGACCCCGCCTTAAAATGTGATTTTATAAAGTTGCCAGATCGTCCAACCTAAAATTACTCTCTGTTGGGACCAGCAGCTAAGATTATAAGTCTAGGGGTGACTCAACAGTTAAGGACTACTAATCGGAAAGTCTGTGAGTTCAAAGGGCCCTTGAGCAAGGTCCTTTGCCTTTAACTGCTCGGCTCAATTAGAAGTCACTCTGGACAGGGGCGTCTGCTGAAAGAAATCCTAAAAGCTGTTGCAGATTTCTAAACGGTTCCTGCTGGTTGTATAATTGTATTTTAGGCCTTATACTACCTTTCTCTATTTCATCCTTTTTTGCATTTCATTTACAGGAACCATTGATATCAGAACTGAAACTAGAACCTTTGAAATATCTACACAGTCTCTCAAGTCTCTGGTACTGGTTTGTAATGGTGCTTACAACCTAGCTTTATTCCTGTATACTGGAACTAGCTTCACTGGTACAATACTGGAGGTGTACCATACCAGTTGGAGTTGCTGATATATGAGCACATTTGGTACTGGAACAAAAATAGTGTTAACCATGAGCAGCTGGGGCAATAAAATAGGGGGGAAAGTCCCAAAATCTTAATTAAAGCTGTTGCTACTGGAACTGCCTCTTATGTCACTTGCACTGGATATTGTGATAATGGAACTAGATCTATCGATATTACTGGAATCACTGGTTCTACAAACACTTCATTGGTGCTATCATATTAAGCTCTCTATTATGTCTCACTGGCATTGTCATACAAAAAGTATAACACAATGCTTAATGTTAATAAAAGTTTTTAAATTGCACACTAGATTTATACTGAGCTTAGTAGTACTATATAGAAAAACATAGCACTGGTTCTAACACTGAAACCTAGAAAAATGGGACCAACATGTTTGGTGCTGTGTTGGAGAATTTGGGTACTAATACTGTATTTATTGCTATGGGAACTTTGATGCTCAGTATTAAAAGTGGAATATCTCACTTAAGAGGAAATTCAACACAAAACAGACACACGTTAGTAACCTTTGGCATCCATTGGTATTTGAACTTGGAATCGCTAGTAACTCACAGTAATCTTCCATCCTACAACAGAAAGGTTTGGACTAGAATAGTAACCTTTGGCACAAGAACTGAATCTTTTGCTGAGATATTCTTACAATTCAAGCAATTGTGGGTTAAGGGTCTTGCTTAAGGACCCAGCTGTGGCAGCTTGGCAGAGGTGGGATTTGAACCCGGGACCATCAGGTCCAGAGTCCAGTGCCTTAACCGCTAGGCTACCACTGTCCCAAAGAGGCTAGAAGCTTCTAAATGCCCTTTCCCAAAGCGACTTACAATTCATACAGTTTTATTATCCAAGCAATTGTGGGTTAAGAGTCTTGCTTAGGGACCCAACTGTGGCAGAGATGCGATTTTAACCCTGGATCTTCTGGTCCATAGTCCAGTACCTTAACCACAGGCCACCACAGTCAATTTATGAAATGAGAAACTGTCTTAAATGTGACAACATATTTCCTGTTGTGTTCACAGAAGTGTACGGGGAATTGGGAAACTGTAAGAACAGTACTCGAGCTCTAGAACGTAGATCCAGCGCACATAATTCAACTTATGGAGCATCTGAAGCTCTTTATCTCCGTGCTTAGGTAAGCATTGCTTAGCATTCGTTCTGCTCACGCTGGCGCCACATTAATGAAACTTTGTGTTTTATAAAACTTTTTGACCCAGTGGCTGCACAGTTATGTGCATCATTACATGGCTGGACCGCAACAGGTAAGACCGTAACTGGTAAGGTAATACAGAAAAGTACACCATAATAATAAGTAGCATAATTTTATTGGACCACGGACGTACAGTGTATGCAAATGGAAGTAGTCCAAATGGGCCTTATGTGGCACGTGCTTGTACAATGGTACCGAATCTGGAACTATTAATACTTATATTATTAATAACATATTATTATGCTTTATTTTTACCCTGTTGTTCCATATTGTATTCTTCTCTTATTATTATCAATGAAATATATAGAACTGGACATACAGTACGTGTCGTGCTGTTCAGGTACTACCTAATTTTTCTCCTTCTACAGTATGATGGAAACAAGTTGAGAAACATCAGTCCACACAGTTCCATCCAGCTCAGAGTGAGAACATGATGACATCTAGTGGACGAACATCATTAAACGTGTGAAGAGCAGAGATGGATGAGTGTGTTTGTAGTTTTAGAACTAAGAAACTGATTTGATGGACAGAGCAGTGTGGTGGGTTTGGTCCCGACACACTGGACTTTTTGTTAAAGGTTTTATTTTTGTTATTACTAGAGCTCAATCGTGGGGAGCATGAACACACCCTGAGAAAACACACACACACACACACACACACACACACACACACATACACATACACACGTACACACTGTGGTATGTCAGTATTGCTGAAGCTGCAAGACTCTCATTGACACTGCAATATTATAAATGCTATTCAGACATTCTTTTGCTTTTTAGTGTCATTTTTGTATGATCATCTGGTATGGGAACTGAGACTTTTGGTAGTATAACAGGAATCTAATCACTTTAGATTATTATTATTATTATTATTATTATTATTATTATTATTAATACAGTCAAATCTGGTTAATGGGACCACATCGAGACACGATCATTTTGGTCCTAATAACCGGCTGGTCCAATTAAACAAACCCTATGTTCGACTGGACGTGCTATGTAACATATTAAATGTTTATTAAACCTTTATTGTACGCTTTACACGTATAGCAAACATACAAACAAGAACTACTGTTACTTACTAGTTTCTTCACGGATATTACATACTGTACACATTCTTTGGTCCTATTAAGCGGAATTTTGGTCCAAATAAGCAAATAACATTACACGTATTTAATAGGATTTGTTTCAGCACTTTAGGAAACGAATAAGTAGCTGGTCCCATTAACCGGTGGTCCAATTAACCAGAATCGACTGTAATAATAATAATTATAATGAATTTTAGATTTACTTGTTAGAATTTACTTGTTAGAAATTGTTAGCACCAAGCAGGAAACATTGGTACTTTAAATGGAACTGGGACTTATTGTACTGGCACTGAAAGCATTGTTCATTTAACTGGTATTTTTACACAGGAACATGACTCTAGTCACTGGTAATGGCACGGACACCAAAGGTACTAAACGCTGAAACATTTGAAACTAGGACCAGAACAGGACACATCTGGTATTCAAACACAGTATATTTATCGGTTTGGGACCTTTAATGCTCTGTTTAAGAACTGGAATTTGTGTCACTAAAGAGGAAACTCTGAGACACAACAGGAAGCTTTGGTAGTGGCAACATTTGGAACACTGAATCCAACAGTACTGAATCTGGAAACTGTAATTTACAGTAATTGTCCACACTGTAACAGAAACGACAGTAGTGGAACAAGAATCATATTATAAAATTATAATTATAAAATTATTTGGTTCTGGAACAGGAAATTGTGATACTAGAGTCTTTGTTACAGGAGCTGAACATTTGATGATGAAATTAGAACCTGGATACTTGAATTAAAATCTTTTGTTGGCAGGGCTAAAACATCTGGTGATGGAAATTGTAGTTTTTGTATTGAACCAGTGGAAAATGAAAGAGTCATGGTTCCAGTTTTCAGCACCAAACCTTCTGGTACTTTTTACAGAGGATAAGGTCCTTTATTAGTATCATCTGCTATTAGTTGCAGTGTTGAGTTAAAAGCAGCAGATGATGTGTATTTACTTGGTCGTCATATTATTGACATCTGCTTTCTCTGTCTGTTTTTAAAATCATTCTCTATTGTGTTTTGTCACTGTCATTTCCATACTGTATTATTTAACAGTTCTGCTAAATACTGTAAAATCTTCTAGGATCCTTCTTGTAGCTTTACTAGTAAAAACATGGACATAGTATTAAATAATTGTGGGGCATTTAGTTAAATGATGCTGTTTTATTTAACTTTAAATTTAACCACTGATATGTACCTATGTTTATGATGAAAGTTTCTAATAATTCAGGTTTCAGGTCTCTACAATAAATTCAATCTGCTCACTATGGTGCCATTAATGTCACACCAATAAACGTTATATACTGCCTCAAAAGAAACAAAAATTCAACACATTTGTGTTTTTCTATTGGATTTATTTCGGATTAAAGGATTTGAGGGGAAGCTGGTGGAAGCTCAGCTTGATTTTTCCACATTTCGGGGGGAATTCAAATAAAACATTGCGAAACGAAACGAGTAGGGAGAATCATTTCATGACAGGAGAGAAGAATATAAACAGAGTCATGCAGAGCCGCTGAGCTGAGTGTTATTGCTTCATCTTTTGCCTTTCTTGTCCATCAGAAAGTCAAACTGAAGAGGGCATGAAGAACAGGAGGGATGGAGGAATGAGGACGAAGAGTAGTTCGCTTCTTGTGAAAGAAAAGCTGCGGCAGGAGAGATTAAATGATGGCATTCCAGCAGAGAGAAGAAATGAAGACTGGTGTTGACTTTGTACTTAAAAACCTTGTATGCTCTGAGGCGGCAGTTTTTACTAAAGCTTGTAAAAACATTCGCAAACTTAACCTGCAACCTGCACTCTGCAAGAATGAAGAGTTAGTGTAGGATCAACACCTCTGGGCACTGTTTGGTATGTTCTCCCAATGTTTTGTTCAGGATATTTGGTACTTCCTAAAAAACACTAATATATACTGCTTACAAAAATTATAATTCCTTATGGAAAATTTCATTTTAAAATATAATATATTTTTTGTGAGTATTATATTTGACTATGAGGAGAAAGCAATGGCAAACTACTCCACAATCCTGCCGAAATACCTGGCCGAAGGACAGAAATGGGTGGAGATCGATAATCCATCAAGTGACCCAGAGTCGGCTGCGACTGTACGGTTAATCCCATCCCCATATTGGACCAGTGGCGAACCGTGAGCACTACAGCTGGGCCTTCACCTCTTTTAATTCTTTTAATTCCAGTTCTGTTGGTCTTCCATTTTTCATTACTTGAAGTTTTTCTGTGAAAGGCCGCCTTGAAAAAGGCGATGCTATCAAGCTAGCCACAATGTCACTCTCATCTGCCGCCATTTCTCTCTATCTCTCAACCGCTCTCCCTACTCTGCGCAGATTTAACTCTGTGACAGTTGAATGGCGGCAGAGTGGTGAGAACGGTTGAGAATTAACCACTCTGTTAGGATTTCGCGAAGGCCTACGATCTTTTTTTTTGTCCCGCCCACTTAAAATCAAACCATGATTGGTCAGTTTGCCCCTCACTCTCCAAACCAAAACACATAGCTTGGCCTTCCGCGGGATTCGTGAAGTCCTAACCAATTAGGACCTTGATAGAGACGGGCCTTGAAAGAGACGACGATTCTGATTGGATAACATGTTTTTAGGACAGTAACTTTTTTATTACTGATGTGAACTTGACAGTAAACTTAACTTAGTTTAGTTTAGAACATAGATGAGAGAAATAGTATTAAATGTATTGTATTAAATTAAATAAGATAGAAATTTAAAAATATATATATTATTTTTTATTTAATATGTTAATATTTTTTGGTTCAAGAATTCTTTTAGGCCTTCTCTTATTTTATTTTATTATTATGATCATGATAGGACTGAAAAATCTGTCTTATATGTATTATTCATGTCTGAATGCCAGAAATCGAATAGAAGCGGACCCTTGTGACATAAAACAGAATTGTTTTTGTTTATGATAAGTGTTTCACATTATGTAAAAGAAACAAAGATAAGAATGACTGTATTGTACCGTACAGGCTCATTTCGCTCATCAGCAAGTTTCACTGTAGGTAAAGCGGAACCTTAAACAGCACATACGTCTACTGTGGTTTAAGTAATGTTATTTTTTTTTTTACTTAATACATTTTATAGTCATTTTCTGTGAGCTATCAGTGTTTGACAAGAACTGAAGAGAGGCCCAGCTATAAGAAAACCATCAGAAATCTGAAACAGTGTTAATGAAACTAAGAAATAAAACGAAAACGATTTAACAAGTCAGAGCACGTACAATCTGCTACAGAAGCTGTAGAATTGGATGTTCTTCGTGATGATTCTCTGGGAATTCAAGTTTCACCTCATTCCACAGTAAAAGTGATTTTATGATCAGTTGTGATGTCACAAAAAATAATTTTGTTATTCGTATATTCATAAAATATCAACAGGTCACGTAGTGCCACTCAGATTAGTAAACATTCAAAGACTACAGCAAACAGCATAACTGTTATGCACGGACTAAAGGAACTGGGACTGTTTGGTACCATACCAGTGAATATTTGGAGTGGAACAAGAACAATTGGGTCTAAAACCCTGGAACTAATGCGGGTACCTTTCAGTACTAGAACTGATATGGCAGCTGGTATTTTTAGTACTGAAATCAGCAGTACTACAGCAAAGGGTTTGGGGACTAAACTTGGTAATATAATTGTAACTTTTGTACTCGAATAAGACACTGGTAGGAGAACTGTAGGTGGGCTCCATTAGTACATCATTATAGTGGAATAGGGTTCACTTAGGGTACTGTAACAGGAACCTTTGGTATAAAAATTGCATGTACTATGTGATGACGCTGCAGAAACCCTTCTGATTCTACAGTAAAGTGTTTATACTGTAATAAATTATTAAATAACACTGCTAACTAAGCCATAGCATGCAATCCTTGTCCAGAAACATACAAACATGTACAGTGTGTGCTAATGAGTCTGCTGAATGCTGCACAATGCTGTGTTTGCATTAGGCAACAAAACTACCTGCTGCTCTACTAAAGCGTTCTGAGAATCCCAATACTGTGGAAGTGCTTCTCCATTTTAAACACCACCAGCCACTGCTTGTGTCTGGCTGCTCCTGCTTTCATTCAGTGAGAGCACACACCTTTGGGGTCGTTTTTTTCCAAACTAGTGATTGAGTTCTCTTGGACACTGCTTGCTAGCTGGACTCAGAGCTTTGGACCCTACTGTATTTCAGGAACAAATAACTCATACGTAGATTAAACAGTCCTGTCTGTGTTCCTCAACCTGCAATCACAGTGTTTAATCCTTCCAATCTCTCTCGCCGACAGCTGTGTACCTTAAATCATACACGAGGACGCCTGCCCTCCTGAATAGGTTTTTAATTTAGCCCTCGCTAAAGTCTCGCTGCCTGATCTTATTCCACGCTTTGCTTATCTTGCAAGATTTACTGTACGCTCCGCAGCTCTTTCCAACATCCACAGCTGCTTCTGCTTTGTTTAGACAGAAGGAAGCCGAAAGTCACCGCCTGCTGCAGTGTCCTTTGACTTTCGACCCCCTGACAGGGAGCCAGAACATGTGAGGACACGACCTCGAGCAGCAGGAAGTGAAGCTCAGAGTTTGGGTGATGCAGGTGGGAGCTGGATGGAAAAAAGTAAGTGTGTGTCTTCATCTGCTGGTTGTAGGATGAACTGCAAGTTTATGGATGCATTAATATATACTGCAAGGGGATATCCTGGAACCCCGGGGTTTGATCATTTTTTGGTAAAGGGGTGGATGGGTGAGAAAGTGGTACCCTACAGTGGAGCAATGTCCTGGGTTTCTACTTTGCGTGGTCTTACAGTAATGTACATTTTTGAAGAAAACATTTTTTATGAACAAAATGAACGATAGCTTAATATTTTTACTCACTAACTGTAGGTCGTATAATTCCTTCTTCAGTTTTATGCTGTGTCTAGTCTGACATTAGGGTTTCTGACCACAGGATGCTGTTGGGTGGAGGTTAAGTTGACAATGGCATGGCACTCGGGTGGCACAGAGGTCTAATACTGCAGCAGTGACCCAGTTTTGAGTCCCAGCAGTGCTTTTTTCGGTCTGCTTGGTGTGGGTGTGTCTGCATGTGCCCTGCAATCGATTATTACCCTGCCTTGTTATGCCTTGGGTTGCCATGAATTGAAATTGAATTGATTACACTGTTATGAAATTGACTGATGAATGTCTAAATAAATGCTAGGTAACTAGCATAATAGCTAATCCATCTGAGGGGTTGTAAGTGTAAGTTATTAGCTGATATGCCAGCTAGCATACATGCAGCCCATATTACATGCTAGCCATGTAGCATGTAGTGACATGTAGCATGTAGTTAGATAGACAAACAGATAGAAAGATAGATGGATGGATGGACGGACGGACGGACGGACGGATAGATAGATAGATAGATAGATAGATAGATAGATAGATAGATAGATAGATAGATAGATAAATGGATAGATAGATAGATAGATAGATAGATAGATAGATAGATAGATAGGCAGGCAGCTGGGTTTTTCAGCTTTTAATACAATTTAAAATTCTTTATTTTCTGGTTATGTTAAAATGAATAGACTAAGAAATAATTAGATATGGTAAATATAAGCCATATTTTATTTATATGTAGATATACTGTATATATGGAAATATAGCTCAGGTCATGATTAAAGAAATCTACAAAATAGGTGCTACTGATCTGTTAAAATTCTCTCTAAATGAATTCACTGAAACAGATGCAGCTGTGTAGAAGTAATAAAGATGGGTGGGGGACAAAAACCTTAAAAAGTCAAGACTGTGGTTGATGGTAACTGTTTAACCATCTTACATCATGGCAACATTGAGTACAGTGACACGATTTTAGTTGATTTTCTTGAGGAAGGACTCTCCCAAGCTGACATTTGGGAGAGCTGACAGCAGACAGGTGTTTCCAGATGTGTTGTTCAAGCTCTTTTGCATAGGTACATACAAACAGGAAGAATTAGTGCCAAAGACACAAAGAAGAGCCCCAGCCTTACTTTTCTTTAAAATTACAAGATGTCCAGCACTGCTCTAAGCTCAGTATATGTGTGTGTGTGTGTGTGTGTGTGTGTGTGTGTGTGTGTGTGTGCGTGTGCGTGTGTGTAATGAACCATCCCCTAATTTTTGTGAGCAGAGTAAATATGATAATTAAATATACTGCTGGATATTTCAAAATGAGAGTGGGAGTGGGATTTAATTATGTTGCTCTGTGGTGCCAGGATGTTCTGTACCGTACCGTACTGTTTTTCCTGATCTTTTTTTTTTAATAGTTTTTTTTTTTAGTCTCTTGTTTTAAGTTTCATGTTGTTATCCTCCTCGTGTTTCTTCCGGCTGTTTCTGAGTAGTTTTGACTCTTTAGTCTTCCCTGTTTGTGTTACTAAACGACTTAAACCTGCTATTCTGCCTCGAGTGTCTGCACTGTGGGTCCAATCTGAAATAGTGTGCCGTAACTCAAATAAATGTTATGTTTCAGAGGGAGAAACAAAGCCAATTGACTCACCTTGCGCAAAAACACAAGAATGGGATACAGTACAGTGGAGAGAGGTGCTATCTATTAATGACAGTCTGTCTGCTGAAGGGCTGGAAAGTGGTACATGGATTAGTGTCATTTAAGAGTTAAGCATAATGAATGAAGGTTCCGTGCAGATTTGGGCCTTTATTTCTGCAAATGGAGTTGGTGATTGATAGAGACTTTACTTCACACTGAAGTACAGGCAGATTCTTATCAATCATGCAGTTCTATTATGGAGCCATCTGACTGGTTCCAGATTAATTCTCCAGCTTGGCATTGACCCCAAGCAAACAGCAAAATTTTCTTTTTTAACAACAGAGAAAAATCATACTGGATTTTTTTTTTTATAAAATAAATGTTTATATATCTAAAGTATTGTTTCTCACTGGTACATTAATGCAAAACACTTTAAATAAACATGAATGCAGTATTTAAAGCAGTTTTTTCCAATGAGCATTGATCTTTCTATCCTATTAAAAGAGTAAAGAGTTTCAATTAGTGTCTATTAATTCTTGTTCAACATACAAAGTTTGATATTAATGAACAAGCAGCACTATATAACAGTGAAATATTTGATCATTAGATTAAATGAACGGTTTAATACCACTAATATTAATTAATAATGCATACATTATGGCTATACATTTTCTGTATTTGAATGAAATTGAACATAAAATTGTATAACTTTGATTTTATTTAAGTTATTTAAGTTAAATTTTTCCATACAGTGAGGAATAAAAGTATTTGATACGCTGCCGATTTTACGCTGCAAGTTTTCTCACCTACAAAGAATGGAAGAGAACTGTAATTTTTATTGTAGGTACAATTCAACTGTAAAGAGACAGAATCTAAAAACAATCCAGAAAATCACATTGTATTGTAGGAGCCGGTTAAAAAGGAGACACGGACCAGGATATAAATTCTTAGCTTTATTCTTCTTCAGCAAGCTACATTCCAACTCTGACCTTCAAGAGCAGGAAATCACAACCGTTCCCGCTTAGAACCCTCCTCCTTTCTGGTACCCTGTTTTCCAATCAGAGCCCAGGGCATTCTGGAGTGAAGTTTATATATGTGTCAACCACACAGGCCCCCCCTGAACACACAGAATGACCAAAAAGACCACAAAAGAAAATAAAAATACAATTACAAAAACAGCAACCCTGTTCGACTGAATATAACGAAATCAAATACCACATTAAGAGTATCGCTTAGGGAGTTTAATAAAACGGCCACTACGGCTGTGGTTGGTTGCCACAGGTGATGGAAATGGGGGAGGGGCACCCACCCGACCGTGGCGAGGTTGACACCTCGCAGGGGAAGAAACCACCCCCGGGGGGGGAATCTCCGGGCGGGGTACCAAAACCGGAGGACGACCGCAGCGTGGTGGTTGGGCCAACTCAACCGGACCGTCTGGGAACATGTGAGCAGGCTTAAGGCGGTCCACAGACACGCGCTCCTGACTACCTCCCATCTCAACCAAAAAGTCCTTAGGCTCTGCCTCTAGCACACGGAATGGACCATCATAAGGAGGCTGAAGTGGAGAATGGTGCGCGTCATGGCGGACAAATATGTACCTGGCAGACATCAGATCCTTTGGGACATAAGACTGCGGAAGGCAATGATGCGCCGCTACTGGGGCTAAAAACCTGGCATTCCCTAAGAAAGCCGACCC
>JAVSBV010127882.1:0-17978 GCA_033117975.1 Parotocinclus spilosoma
GGCTGGTCTAGGAAGAGTTCTGGTCGCCCCAAACTTATTCCATGTAAGGATTAGAAAGGCCACTGTGCTCTTAGGAAGCTTGAGTGATGCAGAATTGCCTTGCCACAATTCTGTCTATGAGTTCCTTGTTCAGTTCCTTCGACCTCATGATTCTCATTTGCATTGACATGTGCTGTGAGGTCTTATATAGACAGGCGTGTGCATTTCCTAATCAAGTCCAATCAGTTCAATTAAACACAGCTGGACTCCAGTGAAGGAGTACAACCATCTCAAGAAGGATAAGAAGAAATTGACAACTTGTGAGTTAAATATGAGTGTCACAGCAAAGGGTCTTAATACTTGTGACCATTTTTTAAATTAATTTACAAAGAATTCTATGTCTGCTTTTTCTGTCAAGATGGGATGGTGAGTGTACATTAATGAGAAATAAAATGATTTTTTTTTATTTTAGCAAATGTCTGCAATGAAACAAAGAGTGAACAATTTAAAGTTGTCTGAATACTTTCCATACCCACTGTCTGTGTTCTCTGGCAAAGTTGAAGACCATGCTATTTTTTCATATTAGTAGGCAAGCTAATTTTCATTCAGTGAAAAAACAGCTTATTTTGCAACGGTATTACAGTAGTTCTACAAAACATTTTAAATCTTGTAATTCAAATGGACTTTCAGTAATTTAGATTTGTCAATGAACTTAAGTGGATAATACTGTTTGCTTGTAATGATGTTACTTTCAAGTAGTTTTTTTTAATTAAAGCTAGCTAAGTTTAGAAAGCCTAGAATAATTATTAAACCTATGTACACTCACTGACAAAATAAATCATATGAATGTAATGATGATAAATGTTAGTGATTACAATAGAAAGAAAGGATACAATTATTGAGGAAAGTGGGATCTTGTTACCATGTTAGGCTGCCTCAACCCTGGATGCAAGATGACATATGGTTGGACACTGGATTCAGACAGGTTCCGGATGGTACTCCGTGGCGCCATTTGACTACAGATGTTGCAGCTGCGCCTGTAGATCCATACATCATGCCAGCAGGATTGAAGCACTCACCACGAGGCCCAAATACTCAAACCTAAACGTTGTTGCATCCAAAACAGAACATGGATTCATTGCTAAAAACGATACGGTTCCAGTTCATAGGAGGCCATTTATCTTGATTTTGACACAATTGCAAACAAAAGATAGAGGCAGGCTGTTAATAGCAGGATACGGAATGGGTGCTGTGACAACAAATTTATTTCTGCTAAACACCTGGAAATGTTCCTGACAAAAACGGGGATGCGTAGTGAAGGTGCGTAGTGATTGACCACGAAACTATGGTGACGATCGTCTTTATTGGTGGTCTGTAGAGGCATGTATAGCAGTCAGTCTCTCAACAAGAGGTACACTACCCAAAAGTATCCTCTGAGAACCTTTTATTATCACTGCAGAGAAAGCACTTTTACACCATCTTGTGACAAGACCCAGTATCTAATACGACGACACCGACTATAATAATTTACATACACTGCTTACAAAAATTAAGGGATATTTCAAAGTGAACGTCACTGTTAGTGTTTTTTGGCAGTCTTGGGGCAGCATATACCCTACTGAGCAGTCAATGTGCTCTCCAGTTTGACATGCTTCTGTTCGATAATAACGATAATTGAGTTTGCATCTCAGTTGTGTAATTGAACAACTTTGTTCAATTTTTTATTTGCTTTTCTGATTATCTTGTTTAATTAAATTTAATCAAATGCTTATTTTTTTTGGAATCGCTTCATATTCCCCTTCTATCCCCTAATTTTTGTGAGCAGTGTATTTGCCCGAGCAACTGCATTCTGAGCTTTGCAGCAAATCGAACACTCTATGTGGGTGCCATTTTCTTTGTATATGATTATATTTTGATGCTCTAGATACTAGTTATTATTTATTATTCATTCAACAATGACTATTAATGAAAAAAAGTGTTGCACATGTTCCTTAAAGGAAACTATCCACATGTGACAATAGGTGGATCCTAACATTGCCTGCCTTCACAGAAAATGCCACCACTGTGTCCACAGAATATTTGCTTTTGTGCACATGAGAGTGAGTGTGGGGTGTCAACATCCAGTAAAAATTACATTTCCATTTAGTAATTTAGTAGATGCCCTTATCCAGAGTAGCATAGAGCTGGTACAGTCTTACAAGCCAAGCAATTGTGGGATAAGTTCATGGGATAAGTTCAACATTGGCTGCTTGGTAGAATTTTGAATGTTAAACCTTCTGGTAACCTTGCATCATTATAACCTCACAAATGCAATATCAACCAGCTAGTCTAGTAGGCTGTAATTTCTTAGAATAATAGGAACATTAGTCTTGTCACTTCTACAGCTACATCATAGAGAGCATCTTGACCAGCTGCATCAGTGTAATGGGAACAGGATTGTTATGAGCCACAAACACCTACACCCATACCATTTTTGCTGAATATCTACCATCAGAGACACCACAGAAGAGACTGTACAATCATAAAAAGAAACCACCTAGAATTTGTGAGATTTTGATTCTTCTAAACAAATTGCATTATCAGCATATCTACTGTTGCCATTATATGTTTATTTCAGTTTACAGAAAATATAACCAGTTTTCCTTACCATGATAGTAGATTTTACCAAGGCTAAATTAACATGATTGTTAATCAGTGACATCTTGCTGTAGATTTTACAATGCTTAACCCTGTACATTCAGTGTGGGGAAATTTTGTATTCTAAAAGAGGGAATCAAATGAAAACTACTTGTTTGTCTCAGATACAAAATAAAATGTACAAGAGAGTATAATGAAGGAGGAACAACACCTTTCATCCATCATTTCAGATAGAAAGACCCCCACATCTATTCAGCTTTTAAAGATAAACAAAAATGGTGACAGTGTTATTCCTGTTTGCTTTATGGATGAAACCACAATTTAGAGACTACAGCCTTTTTAGCACCTCTTCATTCTCATCTTGAGCCAACAGCAGGATGCATGGAGTCTGTGTGCTTCTTGGAATAGCTGCTTGTTTGTATCGAGCCAGACACTGTCTTCTCTCATTTTGATTCTGTGCTTTAATACCAAACAGTACAAGAAACATTATTTAACATCAAAACTAATAAAATATTCAGTCAGGGTCAATGTTCACAATGTACCAGAATAAAAGTGGCAATTTAAAAGACTGCAAATAATCCTGTAAAAAGGAATCAGCTCATATTAAATATTATGCAATGCAACTATTATTTTAAGATAAGCCTGTATTTTATATCTCAAATGGGAATTAAAAAAAATTGCTGATGAAGAAATAATTAAAAAAAAACAAAATTACCTGTGCTACAATTATTGGCACCCCTAACAAATTAACCCTTAAACCCTTAAATGTGTGAAGTTAACCAAGTAGTACTGGGACTTCAACTAGGACTGTGTGCTTTGGTCAGATGAGACAAACACTCTAAGTGTGGTTGAACATAAAAGATGAGTATGTGGAATAGCAGGGTGCGGGGGTGGGGGGTGGGGATTGGGAGAAACTTGTTAGGGTGCATGGCATTATATACCTAGACATGTTATATCAAATTGTGCTGGCCTCTGCCTAAAAGCTGAAGATATGTCATCTTTCTGATGTTTCTGGGTCTTTCAGCAAGATAATGATTCCAAACGTATAGCACAAAATAAAGCTCCTTCCATGGGCATCTCAGTCCACAGACCGCATCCCAATTGAAAACCTGTTGGGTGAGCTAAAGAAGAAAGTGCATAGGACAGGACCCAGGATGATTTAGAGTTATAGAAGAAGCTTAAATGCTGTCTTGTTGGCAAAAGGGGTTTGTACAAACCACACTGCTCACAAATTTAAGGGAAATTTCATTATGGGATATTTAATTTGGAAATATCCCATAATTTTTGTGAGTAGTATATTAACATTAGGGGTGCCAATAATTGTGGCACAGATGATTTTATGTGAAAAAATTATTGCTTTATTTTTAAGGTTTTAGGATTTTTTCCCACTGAATAAATGCACTTAAAGATTGGATTTTTATCTTTTTTGTATTGTTGTTCTATATATAAAAAAAAGAATACATTTATTTAGAAGTCTAAGAACACATCTTAACGAGGGGTGCCAATAATTGTGGAGAGCACTGTATATGACTTTTGCTCTTTAAAGATATAGAGTGCAACCAGGGCGTTTGACATAAAAACATTTTGACTCGACACATCTACATAGCATATGTTTATTTCTTGTATTCTCACAATTGCCTGGTGCAAATTGTGCATCTGATTAGTACCACCCTTTGGTCATGTTAATTTACATATATATTCAAGCAGCATTCTGTAAATGAGTCCCACTGTGGCCACAAAATATATTGGCCCAATATATTACATACATACAACTGTGCTAACAATACATGCAACTCATAAAAACATACAAACAAAAATTGTATTAAGATGTAATGATTAAGTGCACAGTGGGGGCATTAGTAAACCAGCAAATTTAGTAAATTGTAAATTTGTTTTGCATTTCAATTAAGTTTGTATTTGGTTTTACATATGCAAAGACTTCAGGAAAGAATCAATGCCTAAAATTACCCAGTTGTTAAAAGTGGGCACTACACAACTATCAATTTATCTTATTACATCATGTCATTAGTTAAGAGAATTGTTCTGGGAATTATAAAGCTTCCAATAAATTAGATCAACTTTCATAATCTTTTACTTTTCTCTCCATAATGTAAAGTGTCATTGATAAATTAGTTCTACACTTTGTTTTGAGCCTTGCTAATTTGGAGCCCCTGCTGTCATTTAATTATGTCACTTGCAGCTGTGTGAATGAAATGAGGCAGGGTCAGTAATGATATTTTCTGTGAGAGCATTTTTTCTCTCATGCCAAGTCATAATAGATGTACTGAGCTTGGAACACAGTCAGCAGTGCTTAGCTCATTCTTTAGACTATAAACTCAGCACCACCACAATTATGCAAGAAATCACTGACAGAGTCATTTGAGGAAGTTATCTTTGCTGTCAAAATCTATAAAAGCCTTCTTTGGATCGTTAAAACCAGTGGGATAGCAGACAGTCCTTCAAATAAAGTCTGGTTTAAGTAAAAATACGTACTGTTCGAAGCACTGAAGATCAGTTCTGAAGCTACTATTTCACAGCCAGTTTCAAATTAACACATTGAGGGTTGACTTTTCTGTCTCTGAGTTCCAGAATTCATGTGTCAATGTGAACTGGGGGATTTTGCTGTATTTGTAGAAAGTAAACCCCCAGTGTTAATAATTGTCATGGGAATTTCTCTCATACAATTTATATGGGTTGGTATAAACAGTTTGGTTTGCAACAGATCATTAAAAATTCTTTGGAGGAAGTTTGCTGGATATTAAGACGCTTCCATTTCCATTTTCAATTCCATTTCATATAGAAAGGCAGATTTAGGCGATCCTTTAGGATATGTAGTCTTAAGAGTCATGCATTGCTCACAAAAAATAATTTTTGTGAGCAGTATATTTCATAATTGACTCACTGTATAAACAACCAAATGCCCACTATTACTAAAGCTGTGCATATGTTATAGAAAGCAGATTAGATCTGTGAAAAAATGCTAATAAGGTATTTATTTACAGATTTTTTTTAATTGTTTTTCAAGTGTCATTATGCAACTGAGCTGACAACAAAGTAATATGATTTGCATCTCTTTGTGTTTTCGGTTTCATGTTGCCTACTGGTGGATTAAACCAAAGACAAGATTTGTGATCTGTATACAGGGAATGCTGAAAATGTAATATACACTGCTCCCAAAAATTAGAGGATATTTAATTATGGTATAATTCATTGAAATATCCCCTAATTTTGGTGAACAGTATATAAGGAAAAAAACACATTAATTATGATTCTATTGACTGATGTGCATTTCTACACCTACAGAGCACAGAGCATGTCAAGGTCTGGCTTAGCTGTAAAGTAATAGGCCATACAACCTCAAAGACCCAGGCAGCTGTGTGTTGAAGCACATACTATGTAAAAAGTATCCCGTGGAATTTAAACCGAATCGACAAGCAACATCAGCAAATGAACTATACATTGGAAGTTTTGTGATTTGGACTCCCAACACTCAGCAACCTCACATAACTCTGATAAGACCACCATGCAGACATTCTGATCATTTTACAAGTGTTGTGACCAAGTGTTCTTAGTGAATTTGGTTGGAACTTGGAGCAAAGATGCATATCTTCAGTGCAGCCATGACACCTGAGACTCATCCACAACTGTACTGTCAAAGTTCAGTGCTTTTTTTTTTTTGAAAGAGTTGTTGTGATCAAATGAAACTTTATATGTGTGATTGATACATGTAAGTGTTTCCAACATTAGGAAGAAAAAATACATTTATAGGGTGAAACTATACAGTTTAAAGGAGTCTGTAGTACTCTGTTGGGCCATCTAAATACAAGATGAGATATGGTTGGGTAATGGAGGCAAACACATTACATATGGTTTTGAGAATGCCACAAATTTGGGTTTTCACAAAGAAGGTTTTCTGTCTCAGTTTTTAACCTTTTGGTAGATGTTTATATTGTATAATAAAGTACCATCATAACTAGTACAATTTTGACTAATACATCCAGTTTAAGCAAAGACTTAATATTTACAGTATTAATATTTATTTCTGCAATTTGTGCCAGCATACTGGAAATCTGCTTCTGGGCAACATCTTGAATGATGGTAATCCATTCTTTCCTAATCAGTGTTTGCAGTTGATCACAGTTTCTGGATTTTTGTTTGTCCACCCACTTTTTTAAGGATTAACCACAGATTCTCAATGGGATTGAGGTCTGGAGTATCTTGGCCATGGACCCAAAATTTAAATGGTTAGTTTTGCATCGTGACAGGATGCTCCATCTGCAAATTCCTCCTGGGTTGTTGTTACTTTTACTCAAAAACTTTTGACTATATCTGTAGATTCTCCACACTCATTGTTTGCTGAAGCTTATGTCCCAGCTTGTCCCGCTGCTTAAATGTCTGTAAATCTGGCTACCAGGCAGGAGAAGGAAATGTGGAGAAATTCCCTCTGAAACCATTGCTGGTGTGAGCATTATCTGCTAGAAAAGTGGAAGCCCTATCATAACATCACATCATGTTAGATATCCTGCACATATTGCTGATAATATGGTTGACAGACTGTCATATGTGATGGCTCCCCAGATCATCACACCAGCAGTTAGGGCAATGTGTCGCAAAGGCAGGATTGAAGTGTCAATTCAAGTTAAGTAAGATTTATCATCATTTATATAGCGCTTTTTGGAGCGTTGTCTCAAAGCAGCTTTATAGCAGTATATTATCTAAAAAGGTCAATCCTAAGCAAAAATATGGCAACAGTGGAAAGGTAAAACTTCCTGAATGTTGTAAGGAAAAGACCTTGGGAGGACCAAGTCTCAAAAAGTGACCCATCCTTGGCTGGCTTAAAAGTGCACAGCTTGAGGCCACCATAGCCAATTGTCATTGGATCGCAAACAGAACTTGGATTTGTTGGTAAAGACAGTACAGCTCCAGACAACTAATGTCTATCTGCCAAATGCCTGGAAATGGTCCTGGCAGAAAAAAGCAGTGTATAATGAAGGTGTCACCTGTGTCTGGATGGTTGACAACAAATCTATGAGAACTGCCTATGCTTGTCAGCAGATCAAGCGATCTTCTCTACTGGTGGTCTGTCTGGGCTGTCCAGACCTTCTTTGCTGTGTGTGCACACACTCATGGAACCACTGATCCCAAAACCTCCTAACGGCTAGGTCTGAATAGTGGGAAATTTGTCGAACCAACGATGCTTCTCTCAGTTCAGCAAAGCTCACCTCTCAAAGTCTGTCAAATGGGCAAAATGTGCCTAGTCAGACTACACATGTAATAATTTACATATCTGCCTGAGACATTACTGCATATCTAGGTGTGTTTTTTAAATTTTGTCAATAAGTATTATACTCCTAGTGCTACAGATAATATAAGCATGTGATGACTATATAAGAAAAGGAACACTTGGAAAATTCAGAAGTAATATAATTTGTGATGTTTCGCTTTTAGAATTGCACATTTGCCAGTAACCGTAACTGTCCCTAAAATACATAGAAGCCTAACTGAGGTTTATGCAAATTCTGAGTAATGCTTAAGTGAATGTGATGCAATCAGTAGTCATTAAAATGAATACACATGAAATAATAAGATAGTATATCTAAAACGTCCTGAGGTAACCATTTACATAATGATCCCTAGATTGTTCTAAAGAACTGACTTGTCCTTTTGTGGTAACTCATTATTCTGTGGAGTCATTGAAGACTGACAGTAGTACTGCTCTAGAAAGAGCAATCCTGCTTCACCATCTGGCAGTCGAATAGCAGATCCCAGAACACCACTACCTGTCTAAATGCATGGAAGAACTTGACTGCAAACTGAAAACCTGGTTTTATCGATTATCAACCGTGCCAGACTAAAGCTCTTGTGGCTAAAAGGGAGGTGAATAATAAGTCATATTTCAAAACACAGTACGATAGAACCTTTTGTAGCAGGAAAGAGAGTAACTCCATAATAATGCTCAATATTTTTGGAACGAGATGTTAAACAAGCTCATATGAATGTTCGGTGATGTTTACACTTTTACAGTTGGCTGGTCATACATCTGACCTCCTACAATTCCCAAGGCTAGCCTTACAGTAATACTGGAGGAATATTCTGGATGTCTAGTAACCTTAGAAAAAGAAATTCTCATTATACAAACAGAATTAATTACAAACCGCAGTGTGTTATCAAACAACAATTTATTTATGTAATATAATTTACAATTCAAGCAATATTAAGTTTTGTTATTGTCAGAAGGTTTTGTGTCGTTACTTTAACTATCGAGTACAAACTAATAACAGAGGTACTGACATTTTAAATGGGTCGCAATTCAATTGAATTCCTTGTTATTATGCATCCAAACCAGTGCTATGCGTGTTGCAAATGTAAATTTGAGGATTTGTGTCATTAGGTCTGTTGCAGCGAACAGACAGCATTTGAGTTGATGGAGGCTATTTAATTACTTTGATGCTGGGTGAAGCTCATAATCTCTTACTATCACAGCACCTGCTGCTGAGTAACACAACAAACAGAGCCCATTTATAAATATATTTAAACCCATGAATAAAGCCAGTTGTCAGTTTCTGGACAGGTTGTTTCTCAGTCAAACATCACTTAACATTCACAGATTAACAGCATGTTATAAGACAATGACTACATTAAGCTACTCTGCCTGGCTTGACTATGGGTTCTACTGCCATCATCCTGGTGCTGATGCTATCATAAAAACACGATTTAGTACGAGAGTATTTCAGAGGTTGGGACGTGTAATGAGTAATAGCTGGGTTTCATTCAGGCTTTTGGACATCCCTGGTTTCATGTGAAATTGAATGGATTTTTTCTTTTCACATTCTCAACTTTACATTTTGAGTGTGGCCTTATTGTCTAAAATACCAAGTGACTGAGGTGGTATCACCAGCAAACCTGTCATCAGCATGGCAGTGATGTGCACAGTGTAACGTGATTTATTTAAAACAAGTAAACACAAAACGGAAACACTTCTAGGTAAAATGCACTTCAGTTTAGAACAACAACAACAAAGAAACAACACAAAAATACAAACATTTGTACTCTCTTGTTTCTTCCCTTTGATTTGTCTAATCTATACTTCTCCCAAAATGAAAAATCCCCTAATGAAATATCCCCTCATTTTCATGTGCAGTGTATTAACACATCCATTGTGCTGTGGGACACACCGAGTAGTGTGAGTGATCACTGGATTCAGCTCGTCTTCTTGATGTCTGACGACATCTCCCGTCATCTACAGTGAAAGCTGTTTACTCTTCTTACATTCCAATGAGTGTGACCCTGTTATATGCATGATGACTTATCAAAAATGGACTATAAAAAATACTATTTAACAGTACATCAGACACTCGTCTTGGCATTGTGGTTTCATTAATACAAACATAAATAAATATCCTTTATTACAGATACAAATTTTATTACAAAGTTTAGCTAGTATATGACTAAATCAATTCCCATGCTTCTGTTTATACAGCATCAGAAACATGCCATGTTTCTAACACTATACAGTAGAACTTAGGCATTGCCATGGCATGAGGAATATATCACAATGTAGTCTAACCACTGGCTTACTCCCAGGCTAACTAACTTCCAATGCTGCTGACAGTCTGAGGTCCGATTTTCATGATCTGTCACTAACAGTCATGACAGATATGTAATCCCCCAAAATACTGACAGTTTGTGTGAAAGCTGCTGTTCTGGGATGTTATAGATCTTGGGTGGGCTTGTTTGTCCTGACTGACAGCAGTCGGTGAAGGCTAGGTGGTTTGAGGGCTGGGTAGCTCTACCTCTGTTGGCACTCGTTCCTGCTGCAGGTGGCCTGCCGCTCAATGCGCCAGGTGCCTTCCTCATATGTGCAGTAGCAGATGGTGCAGTCGTCGATCTTTACCTCACGGCCAGCCGGGATTACTGCAGTGTCTGCATAACAGTTGGGTCCTTATTGTATAGAAGGAACACACAGACAGAATCAGTGTTCAAATGTTGTGTGCACAGAGGGCTGCTTACAAAACAGTGCTTCTGTTTAAGCCATAGGTTTTAATGATTTTGTCAATGATCCAGTTCCCATTAATGCAGCCTAGAGGACTAAAAGAATGGGGCATAGATTATATTCTAATATTTATTGCTGTCTTTCATCTGCTGGACCAGAAGGAGGATACATAAAAGCAGCCTAAAACATCTCATTGGCCTCCAGTCTGTCTGTTCTGCATTTCATTGTAGCCCACAAGTAGGAATCCACACAAAAATGGTTCTCTAGGGGATCTCAAAGAAGAACAATTCCAAATGTGCTGTTAAGGTACTCAGGATTTTAGCCTCAGGTTTTACCATGAAACATCAGCCAGACACTGAAAAGTCAGACAAAAGACAATAGCTGTAATAGCTGGGCAGAGTAAAAAAGTAATATGTTAGCAAAAAATTAATAGAGATCCTGGTCAGGCTTGCAGGAATGTTGGTGGCTAGTTGGCAGCACAGGGTACAAGGCAAGAACAATTCTAGACAGGGGGCCATTCCATTGTAGGGCATACACTCACACACTCATACACACCAAGGGCACTTGTGAAACACGTCAAATAACCTAACATGCATGTCTTTCCAGGGTTGAGCAGACAAGAAATTGAATGGATCCAACTTATTACAGAATAAATCACAAGTATAGTAATTCTGTGTTCTAACGTAATAAGATATCATACGAAAATGTATTACATATATTTATATTTCAATCCCAAATCAGAAAAAGTTGGGACAGTATGGAAAATGCATATAAAAACACAGCGTTTCTTTCTTGTGTTACATAGCAACATTACAAAGGGGTAAAAGAGGCAAACCTTTTTTTGGAATATGTTGTAGGCCTGAAATCCAGAAATGGATGTTTATTAATAAATGAAATAAAGTTAATCAGGAAAAAAAACATGAAATCTCTCAGGTTCATATAGTCTGCAGTGAAATAAAAGTCAAAGTAAATATAAGAAAAACAAAAAACAGTCATACGATCATTCTACAAAATCATGCAATCCCAAACTTTTCCAATTTGAGCTTGTTTTGAAAAACCATGGCAATGTGATTACAAAATATTCATTCATTAACTTGTTTTCATAGCCACCAAATCCAGTTCAGGGTTGTGGGAAGCCAGGGCCTATCTGGCAACACTCTGGTCCCACCTATAGTGTGCTAATCTATGGCAGGGCACATGTACACACACTCATTTATGCTTACTGGGACAATTTGGTGGCTCGAACTGACCTAACATGTCTTTGGAATGAGCACCTATAAAACATCCATGCAGGCATAGAGAGAACATGTAGACGCTACATATTCTGAATTGGGCCCGGGACCCGAACCGGGGATCTCAGGACCTGTGATGTGACTTTGCTTAAGTACTTTAACACTGTACCAGCCCATTCCAACATGTATGTATTTATATTTAGGACCAAATAATACAAACTGTAGTCCTATTGGTAAAGGGAAATGCTATTTATGGCACCATTCGATTTCTTATTAAATATTCAAAATGTGTTTAGGTTTGCTCCAACTTTATTTCACTAGGCCTTTCCTTGTGAGTGTAATGCAATGTGTGCAGTGTTCCTTTGAACATTTTATTCAGTCATGCATTCATTTTCATACTAGTTAATCCAATTCAGGTTCACAGGGAGCCAGGGCCCAACTGGTAGCACAGGGCATATCCATCAAAGAACACATGCACATACACACACTCACACTGGGACAATTTAGATATGCCAGTTGGCCTAATGTGTTTGGATTGTGGGAGGAAATCCACACAGACACAGGGAGAACATACAAACTCTACAAAGTATGATCTTGTAGTAGCTAGCTAGCTGTAGTACAACCCCAATTCAAATTAAGATGGGACTTTGTGTAAAGCATAAATAAAAACAGAACACGATGATTTGCAAATCCTTTTCAATTTGTTTTACTACCAAGCCACACTGTTGTAACGTGCAGAATGTGGCTTGGTATTGTCTTGCTGAGATAAACAGGGACATCCCTGAAAAAGACGTTGCTTGGGTGGCAGCATATGTTGCTCCAAAACCTGTTTGCACCTTTCAGCATTAATGTTTCCTTCACAGATGTGCAAGTTGCACATGCCATGGGCACTAACACACCCCCATACCATCAGAGATGCCAGCTATTGAACATATAACATGATAACATTTCGGACAGTCCTTTTTAATTTGCACTTGTAGATAGAGCGACGAATTGTGTTCACTGGCAATGGTTTTCTGAAGTGTTCCTGAGCCCATGTGGTAATGGTTTTTAATGCAGTGCCACTGGGATTGAAGGTCACAGGCATTTCGGACTTGCTGCTTACTTGCAGAGATTTCTCCAGATTTTCTGAATATTTTGATTATATTATGGACTGTAGATAATGAAATCCCTAAATTAGTTGCAATTACCTTTTCCAATTAAACTGTTCATCTGTGGAATGTTCCAAACTGTTAGGGCTTGCGCCACGCCCATTTCTGCCCATTTCGCCCAATCCGCATGTGGCACTTTGTTTTTGTTTCCACGACGATCTGTAAGTCTGTTTCACAATCATGCCCCTCCTTATTTTGCTTCCAAGCTGTCTTTAGTACTTGCTGCTCCCAATCCGTCTTTGTATTTTCTGCTCTCACCCTTACAGGACACATGCACCATAGCAACGCCTGCTCATCCAGAGAGGAGCGGGGACTCCTACAGGCGGACTCCCAGGACTGACCTCACTTCTCTACCTCGTCGGTGGCTCAGTGTTCCCGAGGCCAGGTTGGCATCCCCAACAGCTGTGAGGCCCCTTCTCTAAGCATCGGATTCCTCCCAGTCTGCTTCCAGGGGTGACGGTTTCCTGGTGCCCTGCGTGGTGGCTCGGCATTCCCGAGGACAGTTTGGCATCCCCAACGGCCACAAGGTCCTCTCAACATGCTTCGGTCCCAGGATTCGGGACGGGCATTGGACTCTCCTCGTTGTGATTGCTAGACTGTCGTATTCCTCTGTTTTGTGTTTATTGTTACTGTTTCTGTTTCTGCCTGAAACATGAAGCCCTTTGTGTTATTTAAATAAATACCCCTTGTTTTCTAATATAGTCTATATTCTAGTCTGTGGATCTTGCATTTTGGGCTCCAGCTAAATCTCGTGGGGATGCTGGGGATTTAGCGAGTCCAGAGATTGTCTCGCGGGATCCCCAGGTTGCCCCCGTAACACAAACGGGTGTTTTTTGAGCATTCCCCACCTTTCCCAGCTTTTCTGGAACTAATTGCAGGCATCAATTTGAAAATGAGTGTTTCTCTATTATTTAACATTATTTATGTTAAAAAAGATTTGCAAATCATTGTAGTAATTTTTTTTTCTATTTTGTTTTATACTGTTTTACACAAAGCCCCAGCTTCATTGGAATTGGGATTGTACTTTAAAAGCATGTTTAATATTTTATCCCAACATTTTTGCCGTATGTACAAGATAATTACTATAAGTATAAACCAATTCATTTGTAAAACAATACTGATATCAGGACACTTATCAGCTGATATGCAGTACTGATCCAACATGGACGATCGCATGGTAACCATACGACAAAGCAATGGATTCAAAAATGTATTTGCTGCAATCCACTATCTTATCCAATATTGACAAAGATGCCATTACTGAATATGTAGATTCCTAATCAGAGTATTTAAAAATACGGACTACAACAAAGCTGTGAATAGCAGCAACCATTTTTAATAGCAGCAATAATTTTTATTGATTATTGTAATGGGCCCAAGGCTAGAACCAATTTTATATCTCCTTTAGGGAGCAGAAGAGTAAACTATTTATACTGTGACTAAATAGTTTTAAAATATAAAATAAAATATACTAACCACTACATGCTTCTTTAGGTTTGACTGGAACATCTTAAAGAATGAAATGATGTAACCCAGCCAGGGATTTTAAAATGACAAACAGACCATGTTTCAGTTACGACCATAAATCAGGACAAATGTTAATATTATTTAATGTATGCCTACTCTGCTAATATTCTATCCAGAGGATAATGTTTGTAACTAAAAGGTTTTATATTTATTGTTATATTACAGAAAAACACTTGCTTAGTGGAGGTGTGAAAAGAACATTTGTACAAATTATACAAATGTTGTAAGTTCTAAATAAAAATTGGATAAACAATAGATATGGGGAAAACACAAATAGATTGTAATTCAGTAATAAATAGATTGCCCTTTTCAGTTAATAAAAACCCATCAGACTATGAATGAAGACGTATACAAAATTGCCATTTTGTTTCTGGCATTTTCTGGGTCTGGGCATTTTTGCTTTATTGCAAACGGAATGTCATGCAAAAAAACACAAATAGTGCTCTTTTTTCACCTAAAAGGCATCCTATACATAAGTGCAGCGCACTGACAAATGTAGGTGCATCAATCTGCATGAGCACTGGGCTGAGGCTGCATAAAAGCAGGTGCATTTACAATAATATCAATAGGTATGTTTCGGACTCGTTTCCAAATATCAATTCTTTGTATGTAAATGTCACAGCCATTGCTGATTTATCTAAACATTAGCTTAACATTGGTGATGGGGAGTAACAAAAAGTAAATGGAGCAAACAGATGTTGGTAAAAGAGAAAAACATCACCTAACTACTCTGATACATTTTTGAAAATCTCTTTGAAACAGGCAGTACAAACCATTATCCCATTTAAGACTCAGATCAGGATATAGAGACTAGACATAATGGGAAATGCCATGAAAAACTCAATTTTGCAATGTGTTAGCAGTAATTGAGATGAAGAATAAAGCATAAGGAAGAAGTTAATACTGAAAATGATGTGACATTTTATACCTCATTACTGTTCATGCTCTAATAGTCAACCTTAAGTATATAGCAAATTAACCCTGAACTAAAAAGTACGGAGAAGATCTGCCTAGGGCTGTCACAATTACTACATAATCATCTAATCACAATTGTTTAAAATCATCGCAATTAAATGAAATGATAGCAATTATGTGGGGCTACAGTAATTTTCCACAGTTGTTCGATTTCTGCAATATGTGAAGTTCGTGTATAGACTTAAGTCAACTAAGTTTGAATATAATAATAATACTATAAATAATAATATGGTGCTGTAACATGTTTAGGGGCAGTGCTGAGTAATGTATTTTAAGCAACAACCATCTTGCTTACTAGCCATGTTTGATGCGCAACTAATACTGATTACTATGCCAGAATGGGTTTTTCGTTTATATTTTCAGTTTGTCATGCTTTTAATTTTTATTTGTATATATGTGTAGGCATTTGTGTCAGTTCTTGGTGCATGTACATGCAGTGTAGCATTACGACAGTAATCAGTATTAGTTGCGTATCAAACATGGCTAGTAAGCAAAATAGCAGTTGTATTTCATTAGTCACATGCAAATACCTGAAAATAGTTAAATGCAATTATTTATGACGACAAATTTCATGATTGTGACAGGCCTACTTGATACATTTTTTACAAACTTGTAAGTAAACAAATTGAATTTATTTATATAGCATCATAAATAAATTGATGTTGTTTATCATAAGAGTGTGTTTGTATTATTACACTGTTATTAAGCACACGGACCTTCTAAAATTTCGGGGGATTTGTGACAGCCTGAGATCTGTCTTCAGTACACATGCATTAAAAATGCAGCTAAATGACCTTGCTCTGTAGCGCTGGAGGAAAATAAGCATCTTTGGTACAGTGTTAGTTGGGGAAGAGATCTTCTCAAACATATTGTGAATTCATTAGAGTATTATCATTAAATATTAGGTTATCAGTTATACTAATTAGCATACCACAGTTCCATAAAAACCTCCTGTTGTCAACTCATAAAATGCAATGATCATTGTATGTTTTTGTGTGCAACTACATCGACATTTATTTGTACACACTATGCAAAGAAGGTGGAAAAAACTATTTATATAAATTTAAAAACAATCATTTAAATAAATTTGTAAAAAATAGTAAAAAAAAGTAAAAAATATATATTTTCGCTCTCCCCTACAGCGAAAGGTGCATGCCCTCCCCTTGTTCACGTGGGTTTATTCCCGCCACTCTGTTTTATTCCCACAGTCCAAAAATATGCTTTAAATTAACTGATTGTGCTAAACTGGCCCTGATCTGCCTGTGTGTGTTACAAATTCAGTTCACAATCTCATGCAAAAGTTAAAAAGACAAATGTCATGTTTAGTGAATGTTCACCAATAATTCTGGTAACAAACTTAAATATAACACATTTTAATTAACAGTTGAGACTGTGATAACCAATAACTGTAAACATAATGTAAAATAAACCTTGAGATTTGTGTTACTTCAGCTAGACGTGCAGGGTGAGTCAAAAGTCACTGGTCACCCTTTTATTTCAGAAAAAAAAGAGGGAATAACATATACCCCAGCAAATAATGGGTGAGGGGCCTTTTTATATCTCTTGTGTCTTTTAGCTTTTAGGCTATGTCTGGAACATTATGAAATCTGCCATATTGGATTAAGGGCAAACTTTTCCATTGGGAAGGTGGTCATGCTTTGACAGATTTGCAATATGACTTGTGGTTAAAAAAATAATCAACACAAAGTTCAAAAACTTTGTTGTTTTTCACAGGTAACCGAAGATGAAATTGTTTATTCTGATGTCCGGGAAATACAGCTGCAATATCAAAGCTGCAGACTTCAACATCCGACACCCAGAAACCCAGTTTCACACAGCACTGTTGCATCCTACAAAGTCAAAATCAGAGAAACCGGGATGTGTGGACAGCATGCTACATAGTGGTCATCTGAAGACTACTGACGAAGAAACCTCAACAATGGTTTTGGCAGCAATTGCGAAAAAGTCCACGATTCAGCATGTGTCATGTCAGACAGTTATCCCTTATACGGATTCTTCATACAGATAAGTGGCACCCCTTCAAAATCCAGCTAGAGCAGAAACTGTCAGGTGTTCGTAGGTCTTCATCAGTGGATAAATATTTAATTCCTTGGTCATTGGATTGGCCGTCGCAGATCACCCAACCTTGACTTGAAGCTCTGGGGTTAACTGAAACAAATGATGTATGCTAAGAAAATCTGCAACAGATGCCACTGCGTCCACCTGCATCTGCAGCTCTGTGTTCAGCACCAGGGACAGCACACTGACCACGTCAAATAGCTGTGCAGCACAGACCACGGTCCCAGTTCTTGTTGCAACTTTCTGTGTTAATATCTTTTTTAGTATCTTTAAAGAGATATTTCAAATATGCACAGCCATGTCAGCTACTGTAGTTTTTATATGTTTTTTTGGCTTCTTTAACGTCGCTATCGGCATCAGTGGCCATGTAAGCGACACACACAAGGTTATATCCATACACAAGTT
>JAVSBV010127890.1:0-17975 GCA_033117975.1 Parotocinclus spilosoma
AAAGTGCTATTGGATAATAAGTAAAGTTAGAATCGTTCAAAGTTGTGTTTCTCACTAGTTACTTTTTAAGCTATTCTAAAATGTGTTTTGCACATTGCAGGCATTTTTTCATAATGCAAAACATAATTTTCGCAAACATTTCTTGACAACTGGAGATTCACTGCCCTGCCCTGGCCGAGTGTCCTGTGTTATGATTCGGGGCTGTATTTAACAACAAAATAACATTATTTTCTCTTGGCTTGCACAGAAATTTTATATAGTTATTGTAGTTCTTATATAAGAAAACATAAGATAAGACAGTCTTTAAATTTTTGTGCAAGCCAAGAAAAAAATAGCCAAGAGAAATTTTAAATCATTATTGGAGTTCTTACATGATCAACGTCATAGCATAACATATCGCTTTGGGAACCTTCCCACTTAAGGTCTGAATTTTATCTTACCACAACAGGCATTTCCTTTTTAATGCATTTTGTTAATGTTGTATAGGTTTAAGGATATTTTCTTTCTTTGTCATATTGTATCATCTGGCTTCATAGCCTTCAGTCTATGAGCCACTATCATTATATTCAGCTGTGCTCACTCCCTAGTACTGCTACTGAGCTGAATTTCTTTTATTTCCACTAGACATTGTTCTTGTGAAATGATGAATACCCCGATCTTTAAAAAAAAGATTTAATGCATTTTTATTTTTTCAGCTTCATCTCTCTAATTGTTTATATGTAATCTTTGAACTAGGCATGGTTCACAATAGTAAATTAGTAATTAAAAAAAGTCACTGCAGGGGGAAAAGCTTTCTCATACTTGCCCCCCCCCAGCTATGGAATAAACTTCCCACTTTTCCCAAAGTCTAGGCTAAAAACATACTTATTAACTCAGGCTTTTAACATGACTCAGGTTGGCCATGCTCTTGGCTGTGTTAACTTCTGGTTCTCTCAAGGTTTCTTCCTACTACTTTGAGGGAGTTTTTCCTTGCCACTGTCACCCCAGGCTTGCTCAATTTGGGATTGGCCTTTTAAGATAATATAAAATTGTAAAACTGCTTTGAGACAATGCTCCGTTGTAAAAAGCGTTATATAAATTAATTCGAATTGAATTGAAGTGTTAATATTCTCTAAATATCTCTGCTTATCGCAAAGCACTGTGTCTCTATAGGGAGCAGAAGTGTAAACAAGCCTCAAGGGTCAAGGCAAAAACACAACCTGAACATCCATCAAAATCTCACTAAAAATCATATTTAGTGGAAACCTTAAGTTTAGCTAATAAACATACTTTCATGTTTGTTGGAATGCAGGAGGATACTGGAGTCCCCAAAGGAAACCAAAAAAAAACGAGAGAGAACAAATTCCACCCAGACAGTAACTGGATGTGAAATGTAAATAAGTTGTACACTTGAAACATTAAAGTGTATAAGAAGGTAGACTAAAAAAACATGTTCTGTTTATGCCAGTTTATTATACATCTGTTAAAGAAACAAAGTTCAAGCAGTAATTTCATATTACGCAAGAAAGATGGGGTTAGTTAGAGAGAGAACTTGTAAAACCCAGATTGCTCCAAATGTCTCCCATTTGAATTAAAAATAGATATACTAGGAGAAATAAAAGCAATAAGAGAAGGCAAGGAACAAATAAAAGCTTAAGGTGGCCATTCTTTAATGAAGTTTACTCAAGTAATATCTTCCTAAACAATAAACAATTCAGCACAGTCGATAAAGCCTCCTGCCATATCATTTCCTTCACTTGATGGGAAAGAATCATTGACTTGATATGATAATTTTCCTCATGTGCGCTGGTCCTCAATGATTATGAAGTAAAATGCTACTAAGGTGCTTGAGTAATTATTTTCTCCCCAAGAGGAAAGTGAATAATGGCCAGGTGTAATGCATCTATACAAAATGGCCTGATGAAATCAATATACTGTATTTTGTAGCTACTGCACTTATTGAGCTGAATGAATAAAAGGCCAGCAGGAAATGCTGCTGTGCTTCCTGTGTTTTATTGTTTTAAATTGATAGATTAAAGCAAGGCTGTCGATTCGCAAAGCAAGGCTGTCGATTCGCATTTCTAGTTGTTTGCTTTTACATTGTGTTCTGTTTAAAATACCTTATAGCCTTATAGCCATTTAGCATATTGTGGTTGGAATCTTCTGTTTATAAAGACCTATATGCTAAATCTAGCATTTACCAATCTGCTTGTGCATCCCTTTAGCATGTACCAAGAGGGCAAAAAGGAAGAATAAAAGCAAACTCAAACAAGTACACATGCAGCAACCACTGTAGCAAGCGCCTCAAAGCAGAATTTTGTTATTTTAAGTAGGCTACATAAATGTTCAACAAAATTACAAACCAGTGTAGCTGAACTGGCAGGTCTCTTTCCCATTACACTCATTAAGGATTTGACCTGGAAACTAGGAGGACAGACAAGTAAGCAAGACTGGCAATGTGATCAAACTGTCAGAGAGAAGATAGCAAAAAGTAAGAAAAGAGAGCAAACACCTCCCCCACCTCCAACACACAAAAGCAAAACTAAGCCTGTGCCTTTCCACATAAAGACGATAAATACATACATTATTTTTTATTATATCACATGTACAAAGATATGCTTTATTTTGTACTTTGTAACTTTCATTTAGGAACAGATTTTGCAGTTTATTTCATTTGAGAAGTAATAAGCTAAAATAATACTAACACAAATGTTAGCAAGAAAAAAAAAAGTCAGATAAAGGTCGCACTGAAATTAATAATGCATGTGTGCATGTACCAGTTCAGAAATTACCCACACAGTTTCTCAAAATGTTATAGTGGAGACTAAATTAAGCAACTGAGCAATACAATAATTAAATTAATGCACAGCATATTTAGAAAACAACACCCAGAAGCCAAAGGTATGCATGATTGTAAAATATATGGCAGAAGGTGAATGAAATCATGACATGTCTTTCATCAACAATGGGCAGTGGTCAAAAATGAAACATTTCATCTCAGAATTATTTAATTACCATACCTCATTTTCCCGTCTATCGTTAGGCATTCTCCGCCTTCCTTTTACTGCTGCGTCTGACTTGTTAAATGTTCCATGCTTTAATGCTTCATCAGGTCTGAATTGCCAAAAGGAAAAATTAAAATACAATTTACCTGCTGGCTAATTACATATAATCACTGTTCAGCATACAGGAGCATTTCATGCTTTTACTTTGAGACTGTGCTAGCAAAATAAAATAACCAGTATCAATTTTTCAGGCAGCATTAGTCACTCTGCATTTTTATATAGTTAAAGTTTAAAGAAGCCGTGAAGAAGACAAAGAAGACAATCTTTGGGAACCCATATGTCACTATCTGTAAAATTCTAACAGAATACATTATAACAGACTAAAGTACTGTTTTTAAACCTTGTAGGTCATTATCTTGTAGCATCACCCTATTTCATTATGACATTCGGCCATACATCCACTCTAAGAGAGATAAACTACACACTTTCTCTCATTTTATGACAATTTGTTTTATATTCCTTTGATAAAATGCATTATATAACTTAATGCATTGTCTAGGATTGGAAATTAGTTTTGATCAAGGCTCAGTTTGAGATCTTATTTGAAAAAGGCAGAATTCTCCTAGAGGTTCACAGTTTTCCAGCCTGAATTCATTAATCACTTTATTTAATATAGACATTAAAGTTTCAGTTTCTGTGTTATTACTTAAGGTATAACATAATTTCCTTATTTCAAGAATTTTAATGTGCATGTCACATTTTATGAGTAACTTTTATCAATGTGACATCAGTGGGTTTAAAATATATTTACAAAAACAGTCTGTTTTTTAAAAAAAATTATATGACATGGATATGCATATTGCATCGCAGACTTTATCAGTGCATTATGATAAGAGTTTTGCATAATATATGGTGAAATGTAAAATTAAATTTGATTTTAATGTAATTATTTGAATGTTGATGATAATAATAATATTTTCATTTAATCATTGCATTATCTATTTATTCATTTTTATTCCCCCTTATTCAATTCACAAACCAGGGTTTTGGAAGGTAGGCCTATTCTTGCAGCAAAGTGCACAAGGCAGTAACAAACCATGGACAGGGCTATCAGTCCATCACAGAGCACATACTTATAAATCGAGACACTTGGACACTTTAGAGATACCAGTAAACATAAAGTAAGTCTTTGGAATTTGGAAGATAATCCATGACAAGACAGAGTACATGCAAATTTCACACAGACAGCGGTCGAACCTGAGTCTCTGGAGCTGTAAGGCAACAGCTCCCACTACTGTGCCACCATGCTGCTATTATTATCATCTTTCTTCTGCTTCTTCCTATTATTATTCCACTTGTTTCCACATTTCAATACAGGACTGTTATCTCCTGCACTGATGTTGTACAATTAGATCACAGTCACAATTAACATTCCAAATTATCTCAAAAGTGGGTGATGGGATTAAGGCCAGGGTTCTGCACTAGTCAGCCAAAGTTCAGCTTCTCCATCAATGTTGGAAGCCAGGTCTTTATGGATCTTATTTTAACAAAGTAAGGGGGAACCTGATAAAATGACTTGTTGGGGATGCTGGAACTTATGAAGGTGTTTTCAATGAGGACGGATGTCTTAGTTTGCCTTTTTTTTAATTCTTTTTTTTTTTATGGTGGGGTTCTACACATCTGGTGATGTTTTCAGTACAACACAATTCTACTGTCACAGTGTGACAGTCAAGATTACATGCATGTGTGAGTGTGGCTAAAATGAAAGCAGCCAATAATTAGAAGGGGTGACCACAAACTGTTGTCCGTATACTGTAGATGGGTGGATAGGGAATATCTAATCCTGTTATTGTAAATGTACTTAACAACTTTGAATACTCTGATCACTCAAACCATATCACCAGATCTTAGCTTAAAAATGTCTTTATTTATTACATCTATACCATGTGAGGAAGTAAAGGCTGAGAGCCTGCTATTTTCTAATTAAAGTCCAACATTCAGTGGCACACCAGCCCACGAGTAGTAGTACAGTCACAGGTTCATATCTCCACACAATGTGTGCAATTGTTATCTTGGAAGGAACTTCAATTATTAGTCATCTGGAGCCTGGCTCAATCTGCTCCTAAATATAGATAAGGCAGGTTGGGTGGATAAGCTTGTCCCTAATGAGATGGCAAATTACCATGTGCATTTGAGTGTGTGCAACATATTTGTGTATGGGCATGCACATGCTTCTGCTGTGCATTAGAGCTAAACAATATTACAAGAATAATAGACTGTATGAGCATGTCACTTTACATCTGCTTTGCTTTCGATGATATTCCATAGCTTATGAACAGATTCTGTAGCAATTAAAAAGAGAAAAGAAAAAAATCCTCCTGACATGCCCCTTTCCTTTTCAGTTTCTGGCCTGCACTGACTGCAATGCTAAAATCCGATTAAGAAATGCAGAGCATGGAAAATGATTTCAAAATGACTGGCCAACATGGGTAATAATTAAAAGTACACATGTTGAACCTCTTCAAGCGTAGTTCTTTCAAAATAGCCCATCATGGATGCATCCTGCTCTACGCAGATAACAGTAGCCAAGAGTTTGGCTTTTTAAAGAAATATGAATTGAATAAATACAGAGAGTTAGCAGGATAGAACCAGCATGAATAGCTTGGGCAGTGGGACTGGAAAGTCTGTGCATAATATTCAACTCATTTTCACACCACACACACAGTAAATAACAGTAGCAGCTCTGGCATCCTCTCTCTCTTTTACAAAACAGTACACAAACACAGCATCAAAGTTATGTCTGTGTATGCATGTATGTGTGTGTGTGCGTGTGTTTGTGTGTGTCTGTGTGTGTGTGTGTGTGTGTGTGTGTGTGTGTGATACTGTAAGTATAGAACTTCCTAATTTCAATACCAATTCCCAGATATCACCAAGTGCAATATCAGTGCAATTCAATACCTGCTGCTGCTACACATTAATGTATCTAAATCTATGAAATCTAAAGAGGTAAATGGTAGTATACTGGGCCACAAGATATTTTTGATTTTCTTAAATTTTCAATATATAGAAAAACATAATTAATGTAAAATGGCATTCATATAGAGCTCTCACAATGATAAAGATTGTGCAAATGTATAAATGTATTTCCATCACCAACAAACAGTATTTAGTGGTTGTCTTTTTACTTTAAACGGAACTCATTCCATTGACTCAAAGTCAAGCTGGATCTGGAAAAGGCTACCATGTAAAACAGCCTTAGGCAGACTGTCTTATTTATTTAATTCTAATTTAACCCAACATGCAACATTTCATGATTTGTTTTTCCAGTTTGGCATGCTTAATTCACCAGTCAGTTTGACATCCCCTACCGTGTGCATCCTGGTCCGGTGACTTTGGAGGCTATTTGATAATAGCAAACTCCCTGTCATGTTCAAAAAACTAGTGTGAGATTATAAAACATTGTTTTCCTACTAGAACTAGACTAATACAATATACACATAAATGGCTGAACATAGCCACCACCAATAATCATGCAATCTATGGCAATTAAAGCAACTTGTCTAGCACCATGTTCAAAGTCCAATAACCTACCTCTTTTCCTTATTTTGATACTTAGTTTTAACTTCACCATGTCATCTTGACTATGTCTACATGCTTCAATGCACTGGGCCATGTGATCTGTTGATTAAATAGCTGCATTAACGAACAGTTGAACAGGTGGACTTAATAATGTGACAAGTGTATGCACAGTGTGTGAGACATTACAAATGGATCATCTGTAATTGTGCCAAAACGTTTGCATATGCTGAATCACACCTGCATTACCAATTTCTATATTGCTATTAAAAAGCAGGTTGCCAGCAAAGTTTAAACTATCATTTAGACTAGAGTGCTCAAACTTTTGTATAGCACTACCAGAAGTATTAAAGACAACTTCAGATTACTCAAGCTACAAATAAATAGGTAATAGGGGTTTCTATTGTTGTGAATTAAATAAGTCATGAACAGTGTCCTGGTTAATCTCTTTTTGACAGGAAAAGCAGATTCTAGTGATGTCAGGAAAGACTTAAGAACCCTCCTTGTTTCACAGTCTTCTAAATATTTCATTCTCCCATCACAGCTGAACACTGCCTTCTCTGTTTGGCTTTTTTGTTGTCTGACTTTGCACCTGTTCCAGCCCCGAGGTCTGAATTTGTGGCTTCTTGCTGTTGCCGCAGTGGCTTCTTTCTTTCAGAAAATCCCTATGTCAGTCTAGCACTATGCTAATCCCCTCTTTCTTAGACAAATAAAACACAGCGCTTGTTATGTGAGAACTGCATATGATTTTTCTTGTAGCTCTGTAGTTAAGTGCACAGACTCTTTTGCCGTGTGGTTAATCTGGATTTGTGTGAAAAATAAAGCTGTTCTCACACCCATGTACACAGTAAAACAAATAGCAAACAAATACAGAACGTTTTGAGGGCTGGCTTCCAGCTTGGCAATGTTCCTGAAATTAGTCTGAATAAATATATTGTTGCTTTGTAGCAAAAAGGGGTAATGCATCAATATTTTATGGATGATAAAAGGAACACCGTCAGAATGTGACTGAAAGACAGGAAAATGAGAGAGAGAAAAACAAGGGGCACTAAGTTATGCCAGTATATTCTAAAATTGAAAATGATACTGTAGTTGGTTAAATCCTTACCTAACACTTGAGCAGTTGGATATGTTTAATTCATTCCACCATCCTCCAGAAAAACAAATATGGTCCATTTCTAATTGTGATGGACACACTGGAGCAAAGCACAAGCTTTGCACTTCTGCTGACAGCATTAGAATAATAACTACATTCATTATTCACCATATAACACTTTGTAGTTCTAAAATGTACAGACTGTAGTTCATCTGTTTCTCTCTTTGGGTCCCTCTTTAGTGTTTACACTGATGTGATGATGGTGGTGTACTGGTGCTGATTCAGTTTTAAGACAATGTTTACTCACTGTCCACTCACAATAGCTCAGTTTGTGTTCGTCATCATCTAATCCTTCATCCTTCATCACTGCCCACATGATGCTGTCTAGACAATGCTGGTGGCTAGATATTTTTGGTTGATGATCTACACCAAGGTGTTTTTACCTCCAACTTCACTGCTATGTCTGATCCATTAATACCAGTAGAACACACACTAACACCACCTCATCAGTGTCACTGCAGTGCTGAGAATGATACACCACCCAGTTCCAAAAAGAAATATAAATGTCATTCACATATGTGGAGCTTATAAAATGGACAATAAGTTTAGAAACAAGGAGGTGTATCTAATAACGTATTCGGTGACTGTTACACAGCTATTCCTTTTACACCACTCCATTACACTGCAATATTCTGCTAAATAGGCTCCATCTGCTATTTTTTCTTCAATCAAAAGTGAATAATAGCAGACATTTCATAAATATAGTGGAGTCAAAATAAGTTTTTACTTTTAAAAGTGTTGCCGTGAAAATAAACATATCAAATAATAGTCACTCACTGAAAGCAAAAAAATACATTAAAATGTTGCTTACATAGAGATGATTTTGTTACGGTCCACCACTGACTGTAGAACTCTCGTCAGTACCCTAGATGAATGCAGCCCAATTTCTAAAATTTCTCATAAACCCAGCCAGTCATTTTAGCCTGAAAGCCTGAATGGGCTTAAAACCTGCCAAATCTGTACCTTTGAATTAAATACTTAACCATTAAATACCAATGTTATTCGAACCATTAAAGATGATATTTGAATTTAGAAACAGTTTCAAAATTAAAACCAAATTTATTTAAATTTAAAACGCAATAGTGGTTTAGGCCACTAATAATTGGATAAAAAATTGGGATAATTGTACTTGATCCCAATGTAATGATCTGACATTGTTCTGGTGCAAGTTAGGTGGGTGGAATAATGAACCAGATGGTTTGCCACTTTGCTTACTTCTACCTCAGATTGTTATTTAAGATAATAATAATAATAATAATAATAATAATAATAATAATAATAATAATAATAATAATAAAAAAACATACCAATCAGTCATATCAGCACAGCAGATCCCGACCTTTTGAGACCCAAACTCGTTTGCCAATGTGTACAGCAATATTTACATATACAGCATTTAATAAACATGCACCAGCTGGTGAGCTGAGCTGAGGCTTAAGGGCCCAACAGCTGAGAACTGAGTTCACAACCTTCTAATTAGTGGCCTAAACCACTAAATCACCTCCATTTTAAAGTCATCAATCTTAAAGGCATGGGTAAAAAAATCATATCTTTAAATGATTTCTTATATTTAAAAATGCCTCAGTTATTTTGAAGAACAAACATTTCTTAGTAATCCTACTCTTTTGAGTCATATGCTTTCATTTTATTTATGTGATTTAACACATTCAATGCTGCAGAGGGCCAGTTCTCTGCAAGGCACATTCAGACACTCTCACTCTCTAAATGTATAAAAATGACTTAATACATGTATTTAGAATGTGAGAGGAAAGTTCCAATGGATTAAGGGCTCTGGGGCCCATCACCAGGGATCAGGCTAATTTTAGCTGGATGTGGACTGCTATAATATACTATAGCTGCAATGGAACCTGGGTCCCTATAGTGGTATGCTAGCAAATAAGACTGCTGCATCATCTGAGTGAGGTACCATAAGATATCTAAAAGACTGTTTGACAGATATAGCTATATTTTCCCTTTGAATTTAAGAAGCTTTTTTAAAGAAATAGCCAGATAAACAATATTTTAGAATCTGTTGTTAAATTAGAAATTGTTCACTATGGTGGTTGCCATTTTGTAGTATTTTAATCATCTGTTTAGTGTCCAATCAGCAGTTTTTGAATACATGCCATTTCCAAAGACACTTAAATTGCCTTTTTTCCCCTTTTGAACAGGTGTCTGGTGGTTGTACGTGATTAAGGGATGAAAGTATCAGTTTTATTACATTATAGGGTAAAAACAATTTAGTGTGCAATTCGTTAAACATATTGTTTAAATTAGTTACGGTAGTACTTTGGTGTTTATTATAATAAGAAATGATATATGAAATACATAATTTATTAATAAAATCAAAGCTGTGTGTTACTGGGTACATACACTGCTGAATTAAATTTTGGTCTCATGGCTGAGTTTCTGATATGCTATAAACCTAAGCTTGCAGCTCATCCTTGATATATGAGAATATTAAAACTCATTTGATACCTTTGTGGGGAGAATCACATTCCTTCCCATCTTATTCCCAGAACATTCTAGTGTGGTTGGCTAAAATACAGTACATAATATTTACAAAGTTATTTGAATTATTAACAAATTAAGCAAGTTCTAAACTACCTGAGAAAATACCTGATAAAAAGCTTTAACATTTGCAAAAATCTGTTTACATAGGGGGTTATGGACTTGTTTAAGTATTTGTATAAATGATATTTTCATTGTTCTATGCAGTCTATTGATCTGCTGCTGATTTCCTGACAAACCCATTTACACAGAGAGACTACTTCTGTGATTCATCACACATCTGTGTAGTGTGATTGCCTCCTAATTTCAAAACAAAATAATTATAATTACGCAAAAACTGGGTTTATGTTCCAGTGAGTCATCTTCACTTCTGTTTCAGAAATGTGCACATCTGTTTTCCAAAATCTACACAGCCTTGATCCTGTAATTAGAGCATATCCCTAAAGACATTTAAAAATTGTAAAAAAGGACATTATACAAATTCACTTTGCATACCCGCATAATATCAGGGTCAGGGTCACAACCCAGGTAAAAATGTACTGTAAACTTATAAAGAAGAACCATGAAGTGGCCAAATTACCATAAAAAATGTATAGTAGAGCTGTGAACTTAATAGTCAAACTGTTAAAGTTCACATTAAAACTGTCAATCAAGTTACAGTTTTACTATGAAACACATTAAATAATAATTACAGTATTTTTTTGTTCCTGGGAAGGTTGCTGGTACCAGTCCATCGCAGGATATAAGCACACACCCACCCACCCAAATAGCATACACTCATGGACCTGTGAGCTGAGCTCCAGGACCTTCACATACTTAAAAGATTAAAGTACTATAGTGCTGAATCCAACAGGACTATTTAGTAATCTAAACTCCCTAAACACAATGCTACGTAAATATTTTATAATGACATAATAAGTAATTGTATTGTTTAACTGAGCTTAACTGGCATCAACTCTATTTTAGAAGTTTAGTACATTGTAGGGTATCAAAAATAAAAAAAAGGAGTTTGAAAGAGGACAGGCTATGACTATGATGTTTGCAATTCTTTTAGAAGAAGGGAAGTATTATTCCCTCTATTCTTGGCATGTGAGAGGCAAATACATTTTTATTCCATCACTGCAACTCTCCCAGTGTGCCACATGATCAATCCCATCAATTTCAACAATGTAAGGTGTTTCTCTATTCATTTAGCTCAGCTAAACTTTTCCCTTGTGCTTTCCATCCACATTGCCACATTACCTCCTGCAGATGAGCCTCTGTGGTCTGCTTCTATTTACATTTTCAGCATTTAGCATACATCCTCATTCAGAGAGACTTACAAATCTGCTTTGTATTCTTCCTAGTAGACATAACCTCATGTTAGTACAAATAAGCAATACCTGAAGAACCTGCTAGGATTGAATGTAGGTAAAATCAACAAAACACACAAGCATAGTCTTTTTTGTATTTATTTGTTGTTGATGCATTTTAGTCTCCACTTAAATAAAAAAGTAAAGAAGTGAGTTTTGAAGTTACCTCATGAAGATGGCAAGACAGTCAGCCATTTGGACATCAAGTGGAAATTAATTCCTCCACCTAGGTTCCAAGATGGAGAGGAGTCATAGCAGCACAATGCTTGTGCTTAAATAGATCTGCCTCTGAAAGCTGTTTGCCAGACACAACACCAAGCCACTTTTCCAACAAAGTATCAGTCACCACAGTTGTCTTATGGAGAATGCATCAACCCTAGTTGAGTGCCATCATTTTACGATCCTGTATAGGTCCAGGTTGACTGGTGAGAACGGTATAGGATAAAAGTATAGGTTATGCCATCATTCACTGTTGTACTGCAGAGCAGTACCAATCAGGTGCTTCTACACTGAGCCACCGTCACACTTGAGCTGAGGACCATCATTATCATACTGTCATCGTCATCCACATGGTGCTGCTGGAACAAAAACATGTCGCCTTACAGAGCCGCAACTGGGGTACTAAAATGCTGAGCTGCCATTGCTACTTTGAATTCTGATCCACTTAAACCTGTCGGCAGGCACACACGGTCACTACCGGCTCATGATGGATCACTGCCACTATGGCTTTACCAGCCTTGTTCTCCATCATAATCCAGATGATCTAATTCCAAATGTATTTTAAACCATCACGGATCAGAGTAGTAAATAGCGCATACCCTTTCATTGCATTTGTAATTATCCAAAAATCTACATGTTAAACTCAGTTTGCTGGTGTTTGTACACATACATTTTTTTATATTTAGTGTTTACCATCATTCTTTGTGGGCTGCCTATGTCCAGCAAGGTCAAACACGAACACACAAGCAAAACCACACACTCAATAAAATATATAAAAAAATATATTACTCACCAAGAAGGAGTTGTAATTGAATGAACTTTAAATGCATATAAATGTAATGATGATGCACTCACCTCAAGGCCACTGCCCCAATACCTACTAACAGCAAGGTCAGAAAGGCCCAGCTGGCAGGCAATTCATCAAAACAAAAATCCAGCTACTGAAGTCCAAAAATGCGCCCGCTCTCATGGCTTGTCCTCTTGGCAAAATAAAGTGCATCGTAGAGACATGCATGTGAGGCAGACAATCAAGTTGTACACTTCCCAAAAGAACCCTGAAGAGCCTTGTTATTGGGAAGCGAGAGAAGCAATTTTACACCCTTGTGGCAAGATTTAGTGTCTAATCAGACCACACTTGCTTGCATTTACATAGCTTACAGAAAACTGCTGATATTTGCAGCAATCTGACATTTTTATATGGATCATATGTTTGTTTGTTTATTTATTGATTTGTCAAAGTGTACATTCACTGGACAAAAGTCCTGCGACTGAAATGTACCTAATAGGCTTTAAGAGCTTCACAAATTCTGACAAGAACTTCCTGTGGACTGGGATTGTTGCCACTGCTTGTAAACCTGCATAGCCATGCACTTCAATACATCTGCATATTCAGCTACTTCTGTCACAATATGGCCTTTGGCATGTCCAAAATCAAATGATCCTTTTTTGCAAATCATTAATATATGCTTTCTGGCCCATTTTACATACTTAGCACAATATATTCACTGCACTGTATATTCACAATATATGAATCCCATCGCACACCAGTCAGGTATTTATAGCACAATCATCTTCACGCAGTACAAAATCTGCAAGAGCCTGAAGTTACTACCTATTTTTGCTTGTGATATTATTATCCATTACAATATCATTATCATGTGGTAGGTATTCATGCAATCTTTGCCCATCCTCTAATCTAATACAAAACATAGCTGAACTGTATTCTAATAGCCCTAGATATACACACGCACACGCAGCACACAAAGTGTTTATATGATCAATTAATGGTAAAAATGGTCAAATAAAATATATGCTGCAATGATGAGAGGGAAAAAAAACAACTACAAAGCCAAAGAAGGGCGTATTAGTCACGCTTTGA
The DNA here is from genome assembly GCA_033117975.1 of Parotocinclus spilosoma. Lineage (NCBI taxonomy): Eukaryota > Metazoa > Chordata > Actinopteri > Siluriformes > Loricariidae > Parotocinclus > Parotocinclus spilosoma. The sequence goes on from JAVSBV010127890.1 coordinate 13,678, forward strand.
TTTGGAATAGCCAGTAAAGCACTTTCTCAAATACTGTTTTTCTTATTACTGTTAATATACACAATCTCTAAAGCAAATGCTTTCCCATTTGCATGTTATTAGTCAGAAGAAGTAAGAACAAGCTGATATGGTTGGTGTAGAGATGAAAAAGCAAAAGCAAATGCCCAAATATACTTTCAAAGCTGTTACCTACCTGACTAATTAAGATATTAACTTTGTTCTCTTCCCCAATTGCTTCAGACAAAGACAACAATTGCATGGAATTGTTGCTTCTCCTCCATTTATGCTAATATTAATTTCTCATTATTAAGGCATGCAGCCTGCTTAATGGTCGTGACATCACACTATGTACCCCTCTGCTACTGAAAAAATAAAAACTATGTTCACCTCTGTCTACATTACATATATATCAGGTGATACCATTAGTTAAAAACTATATTTCAAGAATTTAATAAGCCCTTTACATGAATTTTGGCATCTTATATTTTATGTTCTATAACTCATACAGTATGAATTATTTCGAGTCACTTACTGTTTTACAGTAATCTTGCTGTCATGTATTTTGCACTATGTTGTTTATCATGCCTTCATGCAATGTTAAATGCTGTGTATTTTGGTATATGTTTTTCAAGTACAACCAATGACAAAGTGCATTGTACCACAGTCTTGAAGGAATAATTTTACAGTCACCTAATACAGCAAATCACTATTGTAGGGACTAAAGTTTGACCTAGTTTGTGTGCCATATGCAGGCACAATTATATTTGTCTGTGGGAAGGGGGGGGTTGGAGGACTGGTGCTCACATCAGCAACCCCTACCCAGTACCCATCCAGAACACACTTACACCTGCTCAGTGTTCTCTTGGAAAGGTGACCTCTGTAATGACTGAACAACAAGTTAAGTGTATACAATGTGCTAATTAATTAATTTTAGTGAGACAGTCATTTCCATTATTAGCTTGGTAAAGTCTTAATGTCCCAGATGTTATATACAAGCGATAATTGTTGGAAGTGAAAATATTTGTTCAAATGTTTCCACAAATAAACACTGAACCAGTGTTTCCTTACTCTCTCCCTGGAGCTAACAGAACTGCAGGCTATAACACACCTGCAGCCCATCAATGCCAGGATAATGAGTTGAGCCCAGATCCTCTTTTCTGGTAGAGAGAGTGCTCAATGTTATGCTTGTGCTACTGTTTACCAAAGGTCTTTGTGCTGCAAGTGCATTTCAGCATCGGTAGACATTGGTATATAGTACAAAGACACAAATAAATATGTTTATTTCTGGTTTGGTTTGCTATTTTTTGTATGGATTCTAGCAACTTATTTTCAAAGATTGTGTTTACTCTAAACCTGCTAATTGCTCAAAAGCATTTTTTAAGCTTCCCATAAATTTTATAGCATCTATTATTTAATATTGCAAGCACTTCTCACAGTGACAGCTGCCGCATCAGCCTATTTGCCTAAAGACTCAGATGCACAAAGACCAGAAAGTCTATCTGTGGAAATTGAGGAAATCAAAGAAGTACCACAAGAAATTACAGCTCAGCACCCAACACATTTTTTATATTTCTGGCTTACTCCAATAGTGTGGTTTTGGAGTACCCCTATCCAGACAGCTTCCCATTACAGATGTCCCTCCATTGGATAGACATGACCTTACCCAGCATGTCTGTGCACCTAGGACAGATGCTGTGAAACTGCTTCAAGCTGTGTGTCTCCAGAACTGTCAGTAAGTGGTACACAAGCAGACTTCAACACTGCATATGCTACTGGCCTATACATTCACCTCAGCCCTCACAGACACTTGGATAACTTTAGAAATCACAGTAATGCCTGCTTCACTCTTTTCAACATCATAATTCTCTCATACTTCTAAAACTGCTGGTAAGTTCAGGTGTATCCATGTATTAATTAATTTACTTAATAGTTTCATCCTGATCCGGGACATAGAAAAAACACTGCATAGCTGGCAGTGCAAGGCAGAAAAAAACCCTAGACAGAGAATCGAATCCATTACTGTCTCTTACACGCACACACCCACATACACACACTTACACACACACCCACCAACACATACCCACACCCACATGCACACACACACACACACACACATACTCTGCTGGCTTACTTTGTAACCAGGATCAAATGTAAAACTTCTGCCCTGGCTTTCCGAAGTTTCTGTTCTGTTATTTATGTTCTTTGATTCAGACCTACACACCTGCACACCAAATCTTCAGATTCAGGGAAGCTGACACATCCTTCTCTGAGATCAAGCCATGCTGTCAGGTCAGATCTCAATGTTTAATTATTCTACTCTGTGTACTCTGATTCATACATATAGATCATTAATACTTGCCATTTTGTAAGTCACTCTGTATAAGAGCATCTGCCTTTTAAACAAAATATATGTTTCTGAAAATCTCAACTCTGATCACCAATTTGCTTTAAATGTGTATTAGCACAGTAATATTCAAATATGTATTGTTTTATTTATTAATGTCAGAAATAATTGCTACATACCTGACATGAGCAGGGTTACGATTACACTTGTCAAACACATTCACACTAGGGCAAGTTACAAAGACCAGAGAAAACTAGAGAACCTGATGAACCCACAAATAAGGGAGGACAGACGAGCTCCTTCGCACCATGCTGTTATAACAAGCTCCAGGACCTCATCGTGTACATATTACAAACTTCACACACAGCTTTACGCTACGCCATTTTACAATACCAAAAGTCCTAACATATAACGTATTTGGAATGTGAAAGGGAACCCAGAAAACACTCACTTGGGAGAACATGCCAAATTCACACAGTCCATTGTCAGGATCAAATTGAGGATGGCTGTAAGGTGACCACTGTGCCACCACTAACAGTTAAACGGATTTAAATGAATTGTAAAGGTTCATATATTTAATATTCTGACATTTATTACCTGGCTGAAGGTTTCTTTATTGCAGATATGAACTGTAATAATTCAGACCTCTGTCAATTTGATTAAGTGTTATTGCAGTTGTCAGATGGCTATTAGTGTGGTTGCATATTAAGGTAACAGCCTATGCTCAACAGACATAAAAATGATTGTTATCATCAGAGTGAAGCACAACATATCCAAAAAAAAAAGGTCTAAATGAAGATAAACCTTACTTATGTACTTATGTGCACCCTACTGTCACCCGAAGAATTACATTCTTCCAGTTGTACAAACTTATTGAACAAATATATAGGTTCAATAAAAAGTGTATGCGAAGGTTTCACTAACATTTTATTGCCTATTAAGCTGTCTTGTAAATTTCTTGCAATCCATGGTTGCCTTGTATAAAAATGACTAAAAGTGACATTTCTTAGGGAAATATTAGCTTACCCTATTTCCCTTATATAACCCTTATATATAAAACCCTTGCTTTATATATATAAAGCAAAATATATGTAAAACAAAATACATCAAATTAAAAACCCTATTCTGCATTTTCTTGATTGCTACAGGACATATATCTGACAGAGTGCTACTAAACGATCAAAACTGTCTTCCTGTTTGCATGCCCCTTCTGGTTATATTTTGTCAGGTTTGGTAATGTGTGGCAATTTAATCCCGACAAGATATTTTATGTTAGATTTATGCTCTTCACTACAGGGGCTGGCTAATAGCGTTCGTATACGTTCCCGGCATACAAATGTGCTATGTATTTGTCATTCATAAACAAAGGCCAATGTCTATGTGCGTGCTAATTTAGATAAGTATGTCAAATGGCAAGTTGCAAGGACACTTGCAATCATTCAGCAATGCCAAACAATTGACCATTTTCTGGTAAAGGATCAGAGAATGGTGTTTATCTTCAAATAAGCCATACAGACTGGTAAGTTTAAAGTTTGGGCTGCCCTGGCATGCTATACATGAAATGAAATATCCTATTTTGTTGAACAATTGTACTTGCAAAATTTGTGGATTATTTATGAGAAAATGTAGCTTTGATAAAATAGGAAAACATTGTGGTGCTCATTCTTACATACTACTATTTTAATTTTTAGTTGCATTTGACAGGCATTGCAAATCTATGCCATATGTAGTGCAGCATCTACAGGTAATTCTTGATATGGTTTAATATATCTAAACATGTAGCCTATACATATACAGTCCATTCCGGTTAATTGGACCACCGGTTAATGGGACCAGCCGCTTACTCGGACAAAATCCTAAAGTACTGAAACAAATCTTATTATATACGTGTAATGTTATTTGCTTATTTGGACCAAAATTCCGCTTAATCGGACCAAAGAACGTGTACAGTATG